>APFE030486562.1:1284-80109 GCA_000404065.3 Pinus taeda | reverse complement strand
AAAGAATATCGATATAAAAAAAAACTCCATAAAACATAGAAGACACATAGACATATGTCTTATGGAACAGCTTTTATTTCACATTTTCATGCACACCCACAATCTTTTAGTGTAATGGCAACTTTTGTACAAGTATTTTCATTTATATATATAATTGTTATTATTTCAATATTCTTTATATCAGGTACAATTGGTTTGAAAATACTTTAGGTGGGGATGGTTGGAAAAAGGTTTTGTGTGCATTTTATTACTAGGTATTAAGGTAATTTTTATAAATGGGATACTTTGAAATTTAAAATAATTTGTTAATGTTATAATAATATATGGTAAAAAGAGAAAATGTAAAATTTAATAAATATAATAAAATATATATATAGATTGTATAAATTAATATTTAAATATTAATATGGTTTGATATAGTTAAATGTTTTAATAAATATAAGAAAAATTTATTGCAGTCCGAAAAATTATTGCAACATAAAAAATGCCAATACATAAATTTATGTGATTAACGATGTATAAAATGGTTATGTATTGATTTAACTTGAGGAAAAAAAAGGAATTACACATCTTACTGTAAAATGGATCATTTTATCAAATAAAACTTGGTTATATATTAATTACTCATCTAATTAGAATATGAACTTATTACAATTAGAATAATATCAAATACCTAGGAAATTGGGGGACGGAGGGCCACATGGCATGAATCTAAATTAACTTGAGAAAAAAAAGGATTACACATATTATTGTAAAATGGACCATTTTGCTAAATAAAATTTGCTAATATATTAATTTCCCCATCTAATTAGAATACAAATTTATTATAATTCAGATAACCTCAAATCGGTAGAAAATTTCTGGGAGGAAATCACTTGGCAAGAATAAATTTATTAAATTTATTAAAAGTCAATGTAACCTAACAAACTTTGTAACACGCTACAATAGTTAATAAGAATTTAGACCAAGCATATGCTAAGTATATTTCCGTGAGAATCAATATAAGCAGTGAATTAAAAAATAAATAAAAAAGATCAACAGATCCCCATTCACATTGGGTTGAAGTAAAAAACTTAAACAAAATTAATTGAAATTTATGTAAAAAAATATTAATATTAAATATAAATAATTAATTAGCCAAAACATTTAAGAAAATAACAATATTTTTTATAAAATATAAAAATAAAATAATATAATATAATTAGGCCGATAGGCCTTTCTTATGCATCAACAATTGTCAATATTTTTATCTTCCTCCGTTCGATCAAGTAAGACACTTTCGACTGATTATTTGAAGTGTGCTTTTTGCTGAAAAATATGTAAAATTCCATAAAAATATATAAAATTCCTTAAAATCAATGATTACAAAATTAACATCTATTACAAATTACAAATTATTACGGATTTGGTGCAATAAATTCTTCGTTTTTCCTATTTTACTAGCTTTTTAACCCATGAAAACGATAATAAAATTGGAAAATTATAAATTTTCATATTCCACTGCGATTGGCCAGTTTGGTGCAATAAATTCTTCATTTTTCCCATTTTACTAGCTTTTTAACCCATGAAAACGATAATAAAATTGGAAAATTATAAACTTTCGTATTCCACTCCGATTGGCCAGTTTCCCCAGTTTTTCCATCCTACCACTATTTGTTCCACCGTTAAGAATCTGTTCCACCTACATAAACCACCCACAGCCGATTTTGAGGCATCTCAATTTTCATTTAACCACTTATCCAACCACTTCTCCTTTGAAAACCAAATCGAATTTCTTCGAATAATACGGTATTCGTATCCAACTGGCAAATTTTTGAACGCAAGATTTGCACATTTTTGAAATCAATCAGCGATGCTGTCAAATTTTTCGCGTTGAAATCTTACATTCATTTGTCTGTGCTGAGATTTATCTTTTAACACTGTTGGAACCTTGAATACCTTTGAAAATTAGTTCTGACAATTGTCTATAGATTTAGCCTGGTTGGCTTTAAAGTGTTTGTGAAGGTTAAAGTGTTTGTGAAGGTTCGGAAATTTATCATGTCTGCAGGAGACTTGCGGGAGAGTTGGTGTTCGTTTAAGTTATTTTTGAGGTTTTTATTGTTTCATTGTGATTTTTGGGTTTCTGTTTTGTGCAGAGTGCATGCAACATGAGAATTGCGGGCATCGAGGATGCAGCAGAAGTGCTAGAGAAGAAGCTTGCTTTAGAATTGTCAAGCATGATGTTGGAAGAGGCAGCAATCTTTAGCCAGGACTTTCAACCATTATCTCAACCTAATGGGCATAGCAGAGACTCACCATCGGTAATACTGTTATCAACTTTCTCTTTGTAAGCCAACTTCGTGGCCATTTATGTTTGCGTGCGTTGAAGCAATGGTTAGTTTAGATTTTCTTCAAGAGATCTAGACAATGTGGTTATTGTGGCCTTTTTCTTATGTCAGGTTTTCCAGTGCCTGACATGGACTTTGGATTTGGTTACTGGTCCGAGGGTTGTCAAATCTACCCAAATAGGCTCATCCCTTTTCGACATGCAGAGAATGAAAACCTGTTGAATCGCTTATTCGTAATCTAATCGAGGCAATTCCACTGCAGACTTGTTAGTGGAGACTGGACCTTTTCAACCACTCAATCTGACCCCTAAAGATTTTATGGACATACTAAATGACCCAGTCCTTATGTGAGGAAATTTTTTTAATAATATTTAATCTTTGTTAAGGAAAGATTATAAAATATTTGATTCAATAACAACATATGCGTTTTCTCTTTCTTTATATAGGCATCTGAGAGATCATTTCAACAAACCAGGGGTCTCAAAAGAATAATCGTTGGACCAGCTTGCTCAAGGAATGGATAGAGGACAAGCAGCTAAACTTTTCTTCCAAACATGCGGTATACCTTATTTGATCTCTATTTTAATATTTGGTTTCAGCTTTTATTTGGTTTGCTTAGATTTCAGTTCCCAATAAATACATGAAAAATAATAAAAAGAGGGATTTTGCCGTATGCTGTTTCAGTTTTAGCTACCCCTAAATATGTGAGAGTTGGTGAAGAAGAGGCATATGGAGACGTCAAAATTTGAAGAGGACCAAATCTCTAAACATGTTAGAGGAAG
This sequence comes from Pinus taeda, assembly GCA_000404065.3. Classification (NCBI taxonomy): domain Eukaryota; kingdom Viridiplantae; phylum Streptophyta; class Pinopsida; order Pinales; family Pinaceae; genus Pinus; species Pinus taeda. The sequence goes on along the minus strand of APFE030486562.1, from coordinate 77,000 downwards.
ATTTCTTTACAAATTTCATTCTTTATGCTTTCATTGGAGGCTTTGACAAGTTATTCGAATATTCAATTCTGAGTATTGCGACTCAATGTCACGGTGTTCCACATCCCAATAGGGAAAGAATATGTCAGTAGTTTTGGTATCTTGGTTCACTCACTGTAACACATGTTGTTATTGCAACTCAATGTCACGGTGTTCCACATCCGAATAGGGAAAGAATATGTCAGTAGTTTTCGTATCTTGGTTCACTCAGTGTAACACATGTTGCTAGAAACCTAGCCGGTTTCTCATTTCTCATTCCTGTCTTGACACTATGTTAATACATTTTTAGTCAATTTATATGCATAATATTCCAGGGATTGGGCTACATCACTAATCAATTTTATATGCATGTTACACTGCAGGGCAAGGGCTTATATCAAACATTTGTGTAGGGTTTCAACCAATTAACATTTCATTGAGTATATATTTACAAATGAATGATTTTGGGATCAAATCCCACAAAACAATTCTATACTTGCTCTTAAAATTCCTTCAAGTTTTTGAAAGTAAAACCAATGAATTATCAATATAATTTTACCATAATAAAAAACAATTAGAAAGTCTTTAACCAACTCAAATTGCTTTTCCGTTAAGCTTCAACCAACATCCTATCCAATTTAATAATCCTATCGGCCTCTCTTTGTACCTTTTGAGACAATTGCTTGTAATAAACCTTTTGTATATAAATATATATAAATATTTTAGTTGACGAAATTTATTTTAGCTGGAAAATGTTATAAACCACGTAATTTTCTTACCATCTTTAGAAATGAATTCCACATAAAATTCATTATTTTCTATTGGACATTTTTAAAAGTACTATGATAACATAATAAAAGTGGATTTTAAATACTCGTGATGATGGAGAAGGAACTTTCTGGTATGAGCTCAGCGCCCCTTTCAACCCCTTCGAATTACTTGTTATTACAACATTTTCTGCCTACGGTATAAGACGCATTGTTAAGATTGATTTGTTTGATTAAAGCATTATGGTTATAAGGTTATCAAATATATGGAATAAAACTTATAAAGGTTAAACAAAAACATTAAATTATTAAATAGTAAAATATTAAATTTATATAAATATAATTAATTGAAAAGAATTTAATAGTAATATATTTATAATAAAAGTTGTATACTAGTTAGGATTTGTGTTTAGTTTAAATATAGTGTAATTTAATTAAAATATAATAAAGATATATTTTATCAACAAAAATAAGTATTGTATTGTTAAATGTTTTACACAAAATTAAGAAATATGATTAACTAATATTTTTATATTAACATATATAGTATATTTGTGTGTTTTTTTTTTATTAATATATAAGATTTATAATTAAATTTATTAAAATATATTTTTAATATAATAATAAGTAATCTTCAATTGAAATACGGACAAAAAACTATAATTCATGAAAATGGAAATAATAGACAATGGAAAAATCTTCAATGAGACTTCTTCTGAAAAAATATTTGATATATTAAAAAACAAAAGTTCAATAAAGAAAATAAAACTCCCTCAATGGGAGTGTACACATGTTGGGCCAATTGGGCTCGGGGCTCCCCCCCCAGCACACGACAAGCATGCTCCATATAATGAATGGCCTTATGACACGCACATAGAATGGGACAACTATCATTCGATCATTCTAGATGCGGTGGTTATCGTTATAATGACTCTGAGGTGTTTTGAGAAGGTTGATGATAATTGGGAGATGAGCAGTGGGTGTAGGGTGGTGAGGTTGAATGAGGGTGGGCATGTGAGCTTGCCCTAGGAGATAAACAAACCTTTATTCAATAATTCATATACTAGCTAGCTCTCCACCATTCAACTAGGACCCTAGAGTGGAATTGAATTGTCCTTTAGACCTCCTTCTTAGGCTTGGGCTTCACAATGGAAAATATAGCTCCTGCTAGTGGAGAAGACCCTCACTCGGACTGTCATTCTATGGATTTCAGTTATCCCTTGTTATCTGGTTGTGCTTTTGTTATGTGGATTTGGTTTTGGAGGTGTTGAGATTTTGATTGCAATTAGGTGCTTTTCTAGGGTTGAGGTTTTGGGTGTATGGATGGTGACCAACCCTATGGATCCTGCATATTGTAGAGTCTTTCTGTGATCGTTTTAGGTTTTGGAGGAGGTGGTGTGCCCGACGAATTTTAGGTGGCGATTCCTTTGTGCCTTGGGGGCATTGTCTCTTTTTATCGTCCAAGAGTATAGGGTGTTGTCATTCCAACCACCCTTTAGACTTGACCCTAGGTAGGTTTTGTCTTCGGGCTAAGGCTATCTTGCAGCAACCCATCTTTGGCAACATTGTGGAGAATGTAAAAATATTCTCGGTGGGGCATGCATGTAATTCTCCTTCCAATTCTTCTTTGTTGACTATGTGAGTTGTTTGGGGTCAGCCAAGACTACTAGCACCCATGTGTTTTGTAGGTTTTATCGTGTTGTAGTGTTCTTACTCTTGCCTTGTAGTTTGGTCCTTGTTTATCCTATCTAGGTTCCGGGGGTGGTGTCTTTATAGAGTTTGTTGTCCTATCTGGGTTTTAGGTTTAGGATTCTAGTGTGAATTATGTTATGTATCTCCAGCGTGGTTGACCCCATAGAGGCAGTGGTTAGCAAGGGTAGACAAGCCATTACGGAGACAACCACAGTTCATCGGTTATAGATTTCACAAGTGTGGAGTGCATGAGGGAGGAAACTTAGGAACATGGCTACATGGTTATGTCAGTCACATTGGAATCAATTGTGGAGTAGTTGAGAGGAATCCATGCCAACCAAGATATCCTGAGGGAGCATATATATGAGGATTTGAATGAGCTCATGGCATACATGAGAAACATCGAGTTCAATCAAACTAAGATTCTGGAGCAGTTGGAAAACATTCATTGGATCCAGCATCATACTAATAATGGCTTGCATGATTTGGAGACCAGAGTCGAGCACATTGATTTCCATGTGCATGAGAGATATGGTCAATTTGCATTGCCTCTTTTGCACCCTACTTAGATACCTCCATGATATGAGCCTCAAAAGTTGTTTGTTATTTTTGTCTCCTTTTGGCTTGTAAGGCTATTCATCCTATCGAAAATAAAGGTTTGATGGGAACATTTTCTGCATAGTCTGACTCTCCTAGCCAACAAATCTGGTTGGAGTGAAGTCAGGGGAGTCGTTGAGAAAAATTTTGTAATCTGTATTTTCATGATAATATAATACAAATTCGTTGATCGACAAAAGAAAAAAAAAACAAACAAACAAACAAAATTGTAACCCATATAAATTGAAGTTACTAAACAACCCATTATAAGACCTCAACCAATCACCTTATAAATAAATAAATTTAAATTAAAAAAAATTGAATTCATAATCTTAAACTATGCATAAGTGACATAATTGTTTTGTCAAAGACAAACTAATATGCAGTGAAAGAAAAACTGAATGCATAATACCCTACTTACGACAAGTATAATTAATATTGATTAATTTATAAAAAAATATTTGTAGTTAGATAGTTTTGTATTTAAAGATAAATAAGATATCAAAATATCATATAAATAGAAACTTAAATAATTTAAATTGGTGATTCATTCATCTTGCGATTTTTAGTCATTAAGAATAGGCTAATTCAATCAGAGATAAAAAATAAATATACATGAAAATTGGTATTGTCTCGTGCTTTTGTACCATCAAGTGTATAAAGAAAATGTAATAAAATTCCACATATAGAAAATTTCCATTGAACCATCTCATTCATACATTTTCTGGAAAAACTAAATAGCCTATCATCTTTAAGAACATCTCTTAGACTAGCAACAAAACAATGGAGAAAGTGGTAACCAAAATTAAGTGGCTTCTTTACATAAATGTGTGATCAATACATCACCATTAAGTATATGATAAATGCATACATAATTGGCCTCTATTTCTTAGTGATTTGAAAATGACACATACTACTACAAAAGTGGATTATTTTTTTCATACATACTCCAACACACTGAAAGATGAAATATATATCAAATGGAAAATTTGTTGTAGTAATATTTACTAAATCAACAACCAAAACATCCAAAGTACATTTAATATGTACTTATCTATTAAAAGAATTCAAAAGATGAAGCAGAGGTTTGTAACATACATCAAACATCTACCTGCATTTCATGTCCTTTATTTATTTATGGAGAAAGAACTGCTAGATAGAACTTTGGTTGGTGAAAACATATAACCTCCTCATTATGCGGGATTTATGACAGCGGACAAAAATGTCTCCCCTAGGTTTGGTGGCTAACCTAGAACAACATAATGACAAATGACCCAATTTTTTCCTTAAAATAAGTAGATGAGGGGAGAAACCTACTTGGAATCTGTCAAATGTGTCTCTCTTTCTTTGGATTTAATCCACCAATCCTAGCTCTAGGTACCAAAATTAGAACCAGCACAACTACACAACAGAAACCAAGAAAATACCAGATCTATGTAGCATCATTTATCTACTTCAATCAATAGATCAACATAGTATTGAAATACATGATATAACAAAATCACATATAGGAAAACAAAATAAGTCTTTGTATTGATATAAATGGAGTGAGTTACAACCATAAATAGGTGTCAATATTGTACAAGAGTTGCTCCAAGTTGTTGACTTGTCCTTCATTTGTTACAAAGTGTACCTCCAATCACCCTAAATGAATGAAAGGCTAAATTTCACAATGATTTGATTTAGAATATTAGATTTCTGTGCTAAGATCCTTTTTAGATTAGAAACCAAATGCTTTCATTGTGCTTAAGGATTCATCAATTTTGCAAGTGAAAAATGAGTTTTTATGTCAATTTTATGAGAAAAATTAACATAAATAAGAGAACGAACAGCAACATAAACATGCACAAAACATCACCAAGAACACATCAAAACTAGAACATGATGAAGGAGTTCACCCCTCTAGGGCTATGTCTTGTTGGTCCAACTTCCAATCGATTGGGCCTCTCTATTTTTCTCAAAAGTGTAAAAATATGTGTTTATGATGCTCAAATTCTTCTAAAACCTACTCCAATGAGTCTAGAATGTCCAGAAATGGATACCTAGCTTCTTTCTATATCCAATTTGCCGAAAAACTAGAGAAGTTATAACCTCTCCTAGTTTCTCTACTATTTGCTCCATACACTAAATTTGGCATCATTCTACAAATTCATCCCATTTTCCGCTAATGGAGCAACAAATTCCGTAGATTTCAAGAAGATTTGTAGGATCATTAATTTGGTCGTCGAGCCCTTAGAACCAAAATTTGGGTCATATTGGGGAAATGGGCCTAGTGGCTAGCCCTTGGCACTAGGACCCTCTCTCCGGTGGTCACGGTAACCATTAATAGCTTGATCCATAGTGTTCAGACATGCACTTGTCTAGTAGTGGCGGTGATCAACACATAACTGTTTGTGGGTAGGCAGTTAGATTTTCACATGGAGGGGAGGGAGGGTTGAGTCTGCCCGCCCCCCAACCTTGGCGGATAAACCCTTTAACATTAACCTAATTCCATTACATGTTAAGACATAAGGTGTAGGAAGACTGGAAACTTGTTGCATTGTGTTGTGGGAGGTCACGGGGTCGAGCCCAACCTCAAACCTGTCTTACCATAGAAAATTTTAATTAGCCATTAGGAGGACACGTGACCGCCTCCGACTTAGCCACATGTCACCGCTTGATTGGCCCGAAACCAAAGACATGGACAATTAGGAATTCACCAATTCAATAAAATATTTTGCGAATATTCCTTTTTCCACCTAGGTGGTATGGATTCCCAGTCAACATCCCAGTGATCCACCTGCAAAATTTTTACCTGTTTGACAAAGTGAATACATCGTGTTTCTGGGAGCATACAATGTCTATTTTGCATGAAACAAGTTGCATCAGATTTAAGATGATGAGAAACACACAGTCGTTTATGTTTTCCACACTATTCTTACAAATTTGGTTTTTGAGTATAATTTTGAGCACCTGATCACTCCTCCCTACTAGAAGCCTTTTCGACCCCAAAAGATCACTTTCAGTTGTCTAGTAGGTGAGGATATAGTTCCCTCACCTTTCCAATATCTATGCATTTTTCTTTTGAAGTATTTCTACCCTTGAGCCCCACTCGAAGATAATTGACACTTCCCCCTTTTGATGTTCTTGTTCTTCTATCAAGTATAGTGTCTCGCTGAAGCTCATCAAGGAATTTTGGAGAAAAGTATTCAATAGATGGAATTTGAACATTCCCTCCTTGATATTCAATCAAAGGAGGCTCATACAACCTTAAATTCTCAACATTAACAATAACATGAATTTGCATATATGAAGCCAAATCCAACCTGAAGGCATTGTTAGCAATATTTTCCAAAATTATCAATGGACCATATCTAATTGGTTTTAGCTTCTTACCTTCTTCTTGGAGCTTCTCTTTGCTAATTTGAAGCCATAATCTATCACCAACATGGAACTTGTGATCTTCACAATGCTTGTCGTGCCTTTCCTTGTACCTGCCTTAGCTCTTTTCAAGTTGTTCTTGAATCTTTTGGTGTACCAATTGGATTTGTTCAATGAAATTTCTTGCTCTTTCTATGTCGCTATGAAAATAAATAGTAAAATCTTTTCCAAAAATAATATCCAAAGGATATTTAGGCAAGTATACAAAACATGCCTCAAATGGCAATGTTTGAGTTGAAGAGTGCTTGGACCGGTTGTAAGCATGTTGAATATAGTGCAAATGTTCATCCCACAACTTAGGATGCTTGTTGAGATACTCATGAAGAAGATGTATCACTATCCTATTCACCACCTATGTTTGACCATTTGTTTGTGCATGAAAAGTTGTACTCTTTTTCAGTTTGGTCAAAGGATGGGAAATGCAAAATGCAACCATACATGCTGAAAGAATTGATGAGTATTTTGTTCAGATGTAACTTTATTTTTACATGGCATCAACATACACTTTTTTTTGAACGTATCCACAACTACATACAAATAATCATGACCTCGTTTTGAAAATGGAAGACCTCCTACAAAAGCCATAGAAATGCTCTCCCAGGGTTGTGAAGGAACTGAAATTGGTGTGTACAATCATAACTTCCTATTTCTCGGCTTACTGATTGCACACAATGAACATACCTTAAGAAAAAAAGACACTTTCAGTCATACAAGGCCAATAACAATACCTATGTACATGTGCCACCATTTTACTTACACCGAAATGACCAGCAATAAGGGTAGTATGTGCCTCTCATATAATGTTAACTCTTTCTCCCGATGGAATACAAAGCTTTCAGACATGGTACAAAAAGCTATCATGCAAATGGTAATCCAATTACTCTACTTGGTTACCTTCACTCAAGCTTGCATAAACATCTTTAAATTAATTATCTAATGCATATTTCTCGATATAAATTTCACGTAAAATAGAATTATGCTTGAGTAAAGTAGTTTCACTAATAATAAGCCTAGAAAGAATATCATCAACTTTATTGTATATACCTTTCTTATACGTGATTACCAAGTGGAATTTTTGAAGAAAATCTATCCATCAGAAGTGCCTTGATTGTTGCAACTTTGATTGAGATTGCAAGTATTGCAATGGTTCATGATCAGTTGGAATTCCTTTTTTCTTACCCTTCAAGTAGTGTTTCTATTTTTTGACACTTTGCACAAATGAATACAATTCCTTGTCATATGTAGGATAGTTAATAATTGCACCATTAAATTTTTCCCAATGAAAACGGATAGGCTTACCATGTTGCATGAGCACTGCACCCATGGCATAGTCACTACATCAATTTGAATCTCAAATGACTTTCTCAAGTCTAGAAGTGCAAGCACTAGAACTGAACTTATATTTTCCTTAAATGCATCATATTCCTTTTGTTATTTTCCTCGCCATTGAAAAGCCTTTTTCATGCATGTCAATGCATGCAAAGGAGCTTCTATAAGAGAAAAATTAGCAATGAATTTCCTCCAATATTGGGTTGCTCCCAAAAACCTTCTTACCTCAGTCACTGTCTTGGGCCTTGGCCAATTCAAAATTACATCAACCTTGAAGGGATATATTTTCAACTCAACTCCTCCAACAATATGACCCAAGTAAACTAAGGAAGTTTTTCCAAACTCACACTTTGACATCTTAACATAAAACTGTTCATTTTTCAAGATGTCAAGTACTTTTCTTACATGCACGACATGTTCATCACAATATTTACTAAAAATTAAGATGTCATCTATGTAGAATATAACAAACTCATCAAGAAATTACCTCAACACATCAATCATCGCACACATGAATGTAGCAGGAGCATTACATAAACCAAAGGTATAACTAGTCATTCAAACAAACCTTGTTTTGTTTTGAATGTTATCTTCCAAATGTCTCTTTCAACTATTATAATTTTATGTTAGCAACTCCTTAAGTCCAACTTAGTAAAATATTTTTCATCCTTCAATTGATCAAGTAAACAATCTATCCTAGGCAATGGGTAACAGTTCTTTACCGTAATTTTGTTCAATGCATGAAAGTCGACACACATGCGCCGTGTTCCATCCTTCTTTTGCACCAAGACAATAAGTGAACCACATGGCGAGGAATATGGTCTGATGATCCCTTTATTCAACAACTCTTGAATTTTCCTCTTAATTTCTGCACTTTCCATCACTGGCATCCTGTACATGCTAATGTTAGGAAGAGAACTATCTTGGTGCAACTATATCTCATGTTGGATTCCTCTATTAGGAAATAATCCATTTGGTTCCTGAAACATCAACCAATTTAGATTTCAATTTTGAATCAAAACCTTTAAAAGCTTCATTATCAACATCATTCTTAGGTTTGATCATTAGAAGCACACAATTTTTTCTTGAATTCACTAGTCTTTTCATCTGCCTCGCATTAACAAGTAAAAGATTTAGTTTCTTGCTACGAGCTCGCACAATATATTCTACTCCATCTTTGAACAAATGATATTTTTTTGATTTCTATGGAAGATAGCTTTTATTTCATAAAGGTATGGGATGCCCAAAACTATTCCATATATATCTAATGGAACAACATCAAGCTCCACTTCATCTATGGAATTTGCAATAACGGTGAATTTCAGTTCACACTTTCTAGTAACCTGCAATTGTGCATTGTCACACACCCATCCAAGTGGTTATGGTTTATGCTATGGAATGGTTTCCAAGTAATGTTTTTAGAGATAATATTGGCTTAAGAACCACTATCGAAAAGTGTATCAATCTTGTTATGTTTTGAGATTACCCTTATGTGAAAAATTTCTATTCTCCTATTTTCATTTGGAGTTTTGATTTTGTGAATTTGGAGAACTAGTGCTAGAAATGGATTATTTTCCTTTTATACCCATGGCTATTATTTTAGTTTCATTATCTAAATAAGATCCCAAATCATGTTGAGTGGTTGCAATTGCCTTCTGTTTTCCTTTGTTGTTTAATTTTTTCGGATTCATTTCGAGATGAAGCTTCCAACAATGAGCTTCATTGTGACTCTCTCTAGAACAATTTTTGCATGTTACTTTCCCTCCTTATTTTTTGATAGATGAATTTTTCTTTCCCTTCCCATTGAAACCGTTTTCTTTTCCTTTACTCTTAAATGGATTTTTACTACCTTCTTCTGGAGTGTTTTTCCCTCTTGCCTCAATATGGGTGGCTTGCACATACACATGATCTAGATTATTGGGAATAGACATGCCTAAGGTAACTGTGTAAACCCCCTATGCACTTCAGCAATGTGTACTATGATTGCAAATATACAACTAACATTAAAGACCTTTTTATGAATTCTTGGGTGTAATCTTGCACATTTTGACCATTAAGCTGTCTAAAGTTCTGCCAATTCATGATGCATTTTTGCATATAAGCTAGAGGGTGGAATTCTCTTTTGGTTGTAGCAATGAAATCATTCCAAGAAATTGAGATCTTACTATGTTCTTTTTATCTCCTCTTGGGTCTTTGATTCCCACCATACTAGTGTTGCACCCCGCATTCTTAAGGAAGCTAACTGAATCTTTATGTCATCCTCTTGAAGGTTTTGAATTATACAACAGACCTCGAACTGATGAATCAAATTATCAAGCTTCTCTGCATTCACTTCACCATTATACATAGGCGTCTCAAATTTAACATCAAGTTTAAAAAAATGTGATTTACCAATTCCTTTTGAAGTATGATGATGAGTATTAGTAAGGGTTGTGTTAGTGGAAGAGGGTGAAGATGCTTGTGAATAAGATGAAAAATAAGATGCTGGAGAGGGTGGAGTTTTATCTCCATTTCCACTACCTCCTCCTAAAGAACCTTATCCTTTGGGAGGTTTGGAACTTTCCCATTGCAGCTTGGTATTCCTCTCTTCGTAGAGGACCTTCACCATCTCTGTCATATCAAAGAAATCCTTCCTGAAATTCTTCTAATCTTCTCTTATGTTTTTAGGTTCTCCTTCATGAGACATGCTCTCTGGAGTGTCAACTACAACTTCAAGGCTTCCAATGAGCTTCACTTCTCCTCTTTTGAGTTTTAACCTTATAAGCATGACATAAAATTGCAAATAGTTAAATCCTTCTTTCACAAAGAAAACCTAGTTTTCTAATACCAAAATGATATGATTTAGAATATTATATGGCTATGTTAAAGTGGTCCTTAGATTAGAAGCAAAATGCTTTCATTGTGCTTAAGGACTCATCAATTTTGCAAGTGAAAATTAGTTTTTATGTTAATGAGCAATTTTAACATAAATAAGAGATTGAAAACAACATAAACATGTATAAAACATCACCAAAAATCATCAAAATAGGAACATGATGGAGTTCACCCCTCCTGGCCTATGTCTCCTTGGTCCAGCTTCCAATGGCTTGAGCCTCTTTATTTTACGCCTATCTATTTTACTCAAAAGTGTAAAAATATATGTTTACAATGCTCAAATGCTTTTAAAACCTACTCCAATGAGTCTAGAATGTCCAAGAATGGCTACTTAACCTCTTTCTACATCCAATTTGATCAAAAACTGGAGAAGTTATGACCTATCCTAGTTTCTCCACTATTCGCTCAACAATTTGCACCAAATCCAGCATCATCCTACAGAATCGCCCCATTTTCCATTAAGGGAGAAATAAGTTCCCCAGATTTTGGGCGAATTTGTAGGATCATTAATTTTGCTGCCTAGGCCTTAGAACCAAAATTTGGGTCATATGGGGGCCATGCGCTGAGGGGAGAGCCCCTGGCAATATCCCCCTCTCTTTTGCGATCATAGTAATCATTAATGGTTTGAGGCATAGTGTTCACATAGGCGCTTGTCTAGCATTGGTGATGACTGACACATAACTGTTTGTTGGTTAAGGCGGTTTAGGTTTTCACAGGGGGGGGGGGAGGGGGGCGGTTAAGTCCGCCCATCCTCCAACCTTGGTGGATAAACCCTTTAACATAACCCGATTCCATTATATGTTAATACATAAGGCGTAAGAATATTGGAAATTTGTTGTGTTGTGTTATGGGAAGTCATGGGGTTAAGCCTGTCCTCCGACCCCTCTTTCCACATAAAAATATATTTGGCCATTAGGAGGACATGTGGCAGCCTCTGGCTTAGCCATGTGTCACCCACTAATTGACCCAAACCAAAACACATGGACGAGTAGGACTTCGCCAATTCAATAGAATATTATGAGAATATTCCTTTTGCTACCTAGGTGGTATGGATGCCCACTCAACATCCTAGTTAGCCACATGCAAATTTTTTACTTGTTTGACAAAGTGAATAGATCACGTTTCTAGTAGCATACAGTGTCCATTTCACTTGAAACACATTGCGTTAGATTCAATATGACGAGAAATACACGGTCATTCAAGTTCCACAACATTATGAAAACTTTTACTTTTGACCATAATTTTGAGTACCTGATCACATAAAAACATCATAAGGGTAGAATAACTCTCCAAAGGCCAACCTCTTTCATATGGAAGACTGTAAATATGTAGGGGAGTGAGTTAAATTGGGAGTTCTTATCCTTTTACAAATCCTGGAATTGAGATCCACTCTTAATGGGAGAATGAGATATAAGGATAAGGATTGGAAAATCCAAGGTATGATAGGATAGGATTCAAAAGTCTTATTTGAGGTAAATGGTTACAATAGATCCTCAAAGCTTCTGGAAATGAAGCCTTTGGTATTCTCTCTCTTTTTCCCAAATTTCTAAAACCAACACTGGTGCAAGGAGAGAAACCTCTAGGTCATTAATGTAGGCCACAGTGGAGCAACCTATAGGTTAAGGCTATCCAGCAAGAGACCAGTATGAATTGGTCCTAAAAGTAGCTCAGATGATGCAATTCAGGGCAGAAACTATGGGGAATGAGATATTCATGCACACGGCTTTATGCAATGTTGATGTAAAGGGGGAATAGGATATTGATTGATCCCATTATGAAGTTGGTTTATCGGATGTGAAAAAAAAGCCTGTAACACTCCTATTATAGAGACATTTTATTTCTCCAAGGTTCCCTTAGATTTTAAAAATATAAGGTCACACTCACTTTAGGTGGAAGTAAATTCCTTGACATGGAATTCCTGGAAATTTTCACTAGATTTTTCAGTGAATTTTCGAGATCATTTTCCATACATGTGAACACCAAGATAACATAAAATAAAACAATTTAGCATGCAAATACTATGTTAATATCACCATAAATCCATAGGAAACCAAACATGTACAAAACAAAATCAATAGAGAAGTTACAATCCAAATATCTATGAAATTATTCCTTACCAATAGATAGGTCTCTCGGTCTTAGAAATGCTCCATTAATTAGATCAAATTCTCCTCCATTGCAAACTTTCATTGTGCCAACTAATTTACTCCTACCCATACTCAAGGAAAACATATTCCATTTAGAATCATGAGCTATGTGGGCTCATAGATAATTCTAGGTGCAAAATATATGTATTTACAATCAATTGGAAAGCCTCTACATTATTAATATCAACTTCCTTCTAGATACAAACTACCATTCCAATAAAGTTATCCATGTTGCCATAAATTGTTGCAGCATTTATGTACTCTTTAGGTCTTTGCCAACTACACTCCCCCTCCCCATCCTATCAAAAGCATGGATTTCCTCATGTAACACCGTTTTTAATCCCAAAAATTCTTGTAATATATAATTCTGGTTTATAATGTTGGATTCCAACCGTGGATATTTTTCTAGTTTCATTTGATGTAAATATTCATCTTTATTTAATATATTGAAAATGTTAAAGAAGACAATATCCAACATGGATCTTGATGCCTAAGGAGTATTGTAGGGAATTTGGAAAGCTTTTTATCCTACCTAAATTTACTTTCGACGTTTCTAGATAGGTGGTTGAACTACATAATTGAAAGAAATAATGAGAAGGAATATGATTTGTAAATTGCATGGATATTCCACTAGAAAGCTCATCACAGTAGCTATGATAAAACTGTATTTAAAAATAGGAAATCTACATTATTAGTGTTTTATTTCTCTTTATATTTATGGATCTATATATTATTGTTAATCGTGTATGAATGAAAATTATAATTATGTAAAAAATGGAGATCTGTGAAATACGAACAAACAATATATGATTTGATATAACATTTAACTTAGGAAACCCTTACTAGAGAAAACCCATCTAGAAGGTGTAGTTGCTCTACTACTTCTCTCTGAATAGAAAATGGTTGTTACTACAAAGAGGTAAGGCTCATATCCCATGGCCTACTAAATTTCAGAAATCCTCTCTATGTTCTATCTCCCCATCTATCTATATTATGTTTCACATATATGGTAAAAGTGCACTCAAAAGGAATGGAACACCTTTTCCTCCTAGTGGCCCAGTTATAACATAGCTTGATATCATAATAGTGGCTAGGTTTGAATACTATAACCTTAACCATTGTTACAACATAGAATATTCTAGATTCTTCTTTATCATAATCACATGGCTAGCCCCTTTCCCATGAATAATAGGGTATGACATTGAATCATCTCAAATTATCACGACCAAAATAGGAAGGTTAACTTCTGTGTGGCATAGTGTTGGCATAAAAACTCTGATTGAGGTGGTTATTATGTTGTTGGAAGGTATCTGCATGTAGAATATGAAAGAATGGTGTGGCAGTGAAGTAGTAAATATTTACCCTTAAAAAACTTCATTTCATGCCTAAAAATTGTTTTAAAAGGTTTCATATCTGAATTTTCTAATCTAAGACCCATCAATAAAAATGGTCTTGTGAGTTTATTCCTCCAATTTTTCCACTCTGAAAGAATCAATGTAGATGAAAAAAATATAATTATCGACTTTGGATCACACCTCCCATTTTTGGGAGGATTTTTGTCTCAAAAATCTTCTAGTGAATGAGGTGAGGAAGATTTTCCTCCACCTCCTCTCTATTGTACCATTTATATTTTCCTAGAAGTTGTCCTTTTCACCCAATCTACCAAAGGTCATGTTCCCTTATCTTGTAGTTCTATAAATCTTCTACAAAATTGGATCTTTTGTCAACTATGATTGAGCATCTCATGCCAATTCTTCTACAGAACATAGGACGTGTTCCTCTTCCTAGTTTAGCATGGAAGATTCATAGATATTCATATTCCCCACATTCACACCTGAGTAAATGTTCATTATGGGGTTATATTAAAGCTATAAGGATTATCTCCCACATTTTATAGTATCTCAAAGGGTTCATATCACATAGAATTGTTTTTCTTACAATGAGCATGTAACCATACTCTATCTCCCACCTTGAAAAACTTCTATATTTTGTGTTGATCATTCGTGACCTTGTATTTTTCGTGTGACTTTTGTAGTGTCTCATATACTTGTATACTAATTTGTTTAGTATTTTATACAATTTTTTTCAATTTTTAACACATCCACTATAAGGTCGTGCCTTACTCCTCTATGTTCCCCATATGCAATTTCTGAAGGTCACAATGGAAAATACCCAAACAAGTTTTAAATTAGGAATTCCTAGTAGAAGTGTGAACTTATCTATTATAAGAGTGTTATATATATACAATGTTTTCATCCTAAGCCTTTGGATGATTTTCATTAAAACCTCTCAAAAGCTGCACCAAATTCATATTAATGACTTTTATTTTTCAATATGTTTGAGGATGGAATGTTGTAGACCTCTTCAAGTTAGTGTGCATATTTTCCCACAATGTAGTAAAAAATGGACTGAGAAATATCATGTCCTTGTTTGAATCAATTAACATTGATATCCCAAAATTTACCCAAACTTGTCCAAAGAACATGTATACTACTTATTACCCACTAATGGAGTTTTTATAGGGCATCAAAAAACCCATATTGTTGAACCTGTAAACTTCGACGAACAGGTAGTCATGTCCCTTCTTGGTTCTTGGTAAAGCTCCCATAGAGTCAATTGAAATAATTAGCGAAGTATGAGTGGGTACAGGTAATGGATGATATATACCTTATTGCCTATTACTAATATTGTTAGTACAACAAAGCATGTATCCTCTTATAAACCTAGCTATATTATTCTTTCATATCAGGCCAGTACACTTACCTATTCATGTTTTCCACTATCTTCCCTACAAAAAAGTTCCCTGCAACGTTGGAGGTGTGAGATACTAATCAACTAGAAATGCTCAATTTTAGTTACACTTAACTTATCAAGCCTATAGAGTAACCCATCATAGAGATGGTTGCAAACCATGTTTTAGCCATTACGTGCCTCACTCTAATTCTCCAGTTGTTGAAGAGCCTCTTTGAAGTCCTCATCCTCTAAATAGGCCTCTCTATATGAGTCATGGATGAATGGATCCATGTGCATCGTAGTTCCCAAAGTTTTGATCCTTGATTTTGGTGACCTTGAAATCATGCCATCCATTTCTTTTTGTTGTCCTTATTGTACTTGATCACTAAATGGAACTGTTGTAGAAACTTCATCGACTGGTAATGTCTAGTCTATTATATCTTATTTTATGCCTATAGGTATTGTAGCGACTGGTGATCTATGTGGATTATTGTCTCCTTTGCCATCAAATAGTGCTTCCACATCTTCATAGCTCACACTAGGTTATAAATCTTTGTGTCATAGGTAAAACTTTTAAACAATTCCCCGTGAAATACTTCCAAGTAATGACATACATCATTGTGTTAAGATTGTTCCCATAACATACCCACACACATTTATCTTCACTTTGAAGGTTTTCTTCAAGTTTGGTAATAAATTTTGTTAGACTCATCTTATTATTTAACTCCTCAAAGGCCCTATGTTTACCCTTTCCCCATTTGAAACTTTTTCCACCTACTACTATGGCATGAAGTGATCCCTTTACCATTCAAAACAAGGATATGAATTATCCTAGGTACTCTCTTCCCCTCACAAAAATCCTAACCTTAGAGACAATAGTAGGCATCAACCATTTCGTGATGGCCTCCATCTTGGTAAGATATATCTTCATCTCTCCTCCACCTATCACATACTCCAAATACACTAAAAACATGCTTATTGATATTTTCTAGCAAACGATGCTACTTTAATGTCTCTAGCACCTACGTGAAATGCGAGATGCACTCCTCCCATGTAGCATTGTAGAACAATGTATCAACTAGATAGACAATAATGAAATAATCTATAAAAGGGTTTAATATATCATTCATTAACCTCACAAATGTAGTTGGTGCATTTAATAGGTTCAATGGCATGATTAACCACTCATATAAACCTTTCCTAGATTTGAAGGCGGTCTTCGAGGAAACTTCTTCTATGACATGAACATGGTGATATCTGGAGTTTAAGTCCATCTTAGTGAAGTATTTCACTTGTTGCAACTGATCCAATGGATCATCTATTATGGGTAACAGGTACCTATTTTTGAGCATGATTTTGTTTAATTTCTTGTAATCAGTACACGCCTACCTAGTCCCATCTTGCTTTGGTACATTGATTATGGGTGACCCAAATGGTGATGTAGTTCGTTGAATGAAACCTTGTTCTAATATTTTTTTCAACTATTTCTTCACCTCACTTTCTTCTATAATAGACTAACTATATATCTCAATGTTTAGCAATGAGGAGTCAAGCAAAATTTGGTTCTCATACTCCACTTCCTTGACATTGGGTGGTAACTCTTTAGGCTCTCTAAATGGCATCCCTGTATACTTCTAGTAAATCTTCCAATTGTTGTTTTTGTTTCTTAGTACAACCCTCCAGGGATGCCTTGCCTCTTATTGACTCTTCTATAGGCTGAATTTCTCTTAAAATAGTAAAAATACTTATTTCTCGAACTGATCAATTTCTTGGCTTGGTTGGCACTTATGAGAGAAATTTTTTGATTTTATCTTTGTGTATCTTGATGGCTAATTATTTTCCATCCTTCATGAGATAATAATATTTATCTCTCCACATGAGTATTGTTCTTACATGTACATGTAGGGACTTATAAATATCAATCTACATACATCAAGGGGAACCAAATCTTGTTCTACTTCATCAACAAAATCAATGCTGATAGGAAATATAATTCTGTAAATTTTTATTACCTTCAACTTTATATCTTTATTTACTCATCCCAATGTATATGGGCTTGGATGATCATGAACTTACAATACCAATTTTTTAATCAATGCTACCACAATTAGATTTGACAGTGATCCTGAATCAAAAAGAGCATCAATATTTGCCTTCTTAACATGTATCCTTATGTGGAAAAGTTTGGCCATTTATTTCTCCTTGTTGCTATAGGTTACTCAAATTCACCTCCTTTTGCACTGACATACATGTGATATTCTCATATATGTCTGATCTACATTAAACTCGGTTGCTCAAATTGATGGCCATGAGATTCTTCTTCTTATTGTCCTTTTCTTGTTCTATGGGTTAAGCTCTAGATGAAACTTTAACACTTCTTTGTATGACCATTAATGTTCTAGTGGTTGTTGGGATATTTACAATAGCGTTTTGTGGTTGTCGTATTTTTATATTTTATCCCTTTAAGCTTCTTATTCCCCTAATTATAAGTGTACTCTAGGTTCTATGATTCTCCACAATCTTGGGCCACTAGTATGTGATTGAACAACATCACTTTCTTCTTTAGATGGTTGTGTAGATGACCAAAATACTTGTGGAGTACATTTGGGATTCTTTGGGGAGATACCTAACATTATGGCCATATATTTTTATAATGATTTTGTGGGTGTACTCCTATACACATTTTCCCTTGCTTCTGCTTGAATTATTACCACCAAATCCACTATCCCTCTACATACTTGATGTGGGGGATTATGAATCAATGAGGGTTTTAAGTCCTCCCACTTAGTCACTAGAGGATCTCCCTCTAACCTCAAGGTATCTATGTGACTTTTCTGCTTGGTGATGGCATGTATCTCTAATTGCAACCACACAAATGAAATATTTTTTTTCTTACTCAATATGATGGATACTGAAACAAACCTCTAATTTTTGAAACAAGTGATCTCAATTTAGAGTTTTTATCTTTCCTTGATAGGGATTGATATCAAATTTCAATTCCATTGTGAACGTGACTCTCAAAGGTTCACATCACTGGCACTAGGTTGATCTCTTACATGTCCTTTCTTTAGATGATTCTTTGTTTCTTCAATATGTCTCAATATCATCTTTGATTTGTCCTCTATGTTAGAATCCCCATATTCTATGAGTACCCAATCTTATTACTTAGGGATGACATGAGGAGATTAAATTTATGAATTGTATCTACAACTTGTGCTTCCAACAGTGAAACCCTATCCTCTCAAGGATTATAAGGGTTATCCATAGATTCATTGGCCATCATTAGGGTTTTATGACTTTTGGTTTAGTAGATATAGTTCCCTTAGAAATATCCACAATATACCAAAATAATATTTCTTTAACACCAATATGATATGCTTGGTCGTGTTGTAGTGCAGAGCTTGGGAACATATAAATTTCATTTAATTTGTTGTTATGTTTGGGTATTTTATTGAAAGGATGTGTATCAAATCATCTCTATTTATTCAATGTTGTTAATGTGTATCTGAATTCTATTTAGGTTTGATTTTTTATCTGTATTCATTACATGGCAGTAAAGATGATGAAACATTACGTCAAATTTCATCATAGTTTATTGTTGGTTTTATGTGAATGTTTTTTACTTAAATGATTGTGGTTTCTACCTTAAATTGTATTTTTACGTTTAGTGCTTGTTCCATATCTAAGTATCACACACTCTACCTCCCCTTTAATGTTGTCATAAGAAGAGAAAGGAACATGAAGAACCATTTTAATCCATTTAATTCAATTCTTAATTTTTGTTAATGAATATTTTCTTCTGTAGTAATGCAATGAAACTACTCATATCCTAACTGATATTGAATGCACCAATGAAATATTAATATCACATGAATTCAAACATTGATCATGTGTTTTCTTCAAGAAAATAAAAAACTCCAATGATTAAATTTCATTCAAGAAAAATCTCAATTTATTTTTTAGAGCTTCAAATTCTTCTGAGAATCTAGGTAGAGGAAATATATCAACCATTAAAAAAAATTGTTGGGAAATGTTTCAACTATTTTTAGCTAGAGGATTCATGAGCTTTGGGTTTGACATACATACCTAAAAAGGGAATGGATAATGGTAAAATGGAGAGAAAATCTTAACAAATTCAAAAGAGCAATTAACAATTCATTTAAACGTATTGGAATCAAATGGGTGGTTGAGAAATTAAGAATTCAACCACAAGAAAACATAACATTTTGAGTTTTCCCATTAAAAACCTTTGTAGAAAACATAAAAAAATCCAAGATACTCTTCAACAATTTTGGTTAATTTTTCAACAATTAAAGAAAATAACCACAGTCATTATAGAATTTACTTTAATTTGACAATCCCATTTTCTCTTCATATCAAATAGTTTTACAACATAATTTCCCATGAAAAATCCTTGAAATTGTATTATTATGAAAAATTAGAAAATACGATATGGTTTCATAGAATTACGCGTGAAATAAGAATAGATAACCCAAAACTCATTACAAAATTCCTTCCTAGATAGCTTCAAAACTCCAAAGAAATTCTGAAGAAAAATTGATTTTGTCTCCCCTACACCATGTTGAGAAATCTAGGGGATCAAGATTAGGTGATTTCTCCTCTATTGATAGCTTCTTATGAGTTATTTTTAATTCTTAGATTAAGATGTTATTTTACTTATTATTATTATTATTGTGTTATTCTTCATAAAAAAACTACCAATGCATAAATGATAAATAGACAAGAGACATAGAATATAGGCTATCAGCCAGGGCCAAAACCTCTCCCACTTGAGAGGAAAACACCAAAAAAAATCCTATTCTTATAGAGACTACAATTGATGAATACCAAGACAAGTACCCTTGACCTATTTTCCATTCCAAAAATAAGATAAATATTCCTTGATGAAGTCTTTCTTCCTTGAGTCAACGATAGTCAACCTTCTGCTCCTTTCTTCTTCTTGGCTTCTCCCCAAATTCAGCTACATACTGCTTCATACCTTCACTATTTTCAGCCTCTCAGAATTAGGCTTTCTTTGCATAGGGACTCCTTCTATCTTTCCTCGACTCTTTCTACAACAAATTTCCTCTTCCTTCTTCGCATGTGTGTCCTAAAACAGACAAAACATCTATCCAAATGATACCAAAGACCTCGCTCTGCTTCTCTCCCTTCTTCGTTGATGATAAGTATCCTTCCTAAGTGATCTTTACACCTTTTGATTTCATACTTGCTTCACCGAGATTGTGTGTCCTAAAATGAGGCCAAGTTCCCTGTTTATAGTTGTTGGAGCCTCCATAATGAGATGACATGAACTGAGGGTGAGACAACGTGTTATTTTGAGATGTTTCATTATTCTTTTGAATCCGACTTGAAGGACGTGAAGTTCTTATCTTGGAGGGATATTTCACACTTTCATTGACACATATACAAATGTAACATGCCCAAGAATAGTGCTTCATACATGACATTGAATCAAACTGACTTTTACGACTAGATGACAAATCCTAAAGGTTCACAATGGGAATCTTAACTAAAACACAATTTCTTGATCATGAAAACCATGATTCAAGTCCTTAGAAGAATAAATTTTATTTTCTTCTTTTCATCAATTAAATAAAATCAGAATTACATATGTCATTATGAAGACTGAACCTACTTAACTTTTTCAACACTCCTGCTTAACTAGGGAGGTATTCATAATGGTAGTTGGTCATTTTGAATCTGAAGAATTTCTCATAAGAATCAAATTGGTAACCCATTTGTTTAGCATCATATCAACCAACATTGTCACATAGGAAGGCCTTGACTAATTGATCCGAATTGGATCATTATATTTTTTTACATCCATCTAGATGCATTTGGAGTGGAAAAGGTAGAGGAATCAACTCATAGGACCGTTTTTACTGTTGAGACCCAGTTTGGTGAAACGAGCTTAGAAGATTTTTGGGAGTGTTTTGTGGCATCAAATGAATATTTTTTTGCGGTAAAAAATTATCTCTTTTGTATTACACCTGTTCATTCTGTTCTACAAACATATACATTTCCAACGACACAAGTAGCACGTTAATAAGAGTCCGTATGCAAAATTTATGCCACACAAAAATTGACCTTCCTATTTTCACACCTATAGTTCAGTAGGATGTCGCATCAACCCCCAGTATACATGAAAAAGGGCCTATCCACATGTGTGCAATGTAAAAGACTCCAAAGGGGTCTATTTTTTAACTCTAGTTGATAGTTGATGTAGCCCAACTTAACCACTAGTAGGCTATTGGGTTGTGTTATAACGAGACCACTAGGAGGAAGAGGCATTCCATTATTTCGAGATAATTTGGTTCCATAGCTAAGAAAAGATAGCTAGGAGAGATAGGAGGTAGATAAAATAGAGAGGATATTTGCACTATAGTAAGCCATGAGCCATAAGAATTACTTATTTGTACCTGCAGCCATATTTCCAGATAAAGAAAGACAACAAAGTGACCTCACCTTCTACTTTGGTTTTCTCCTAAAAGGGTTTCCTAGAGAGCATATCTTGTCATCATGTGTGTGTGTGAGCTCATTTTATCATTATCTACTTTTCTGCATAATCTTCATGAATGCACTAATTAGAGTAGAATCTATAGATATAGAAATTAAATAAAACCATAACAGTGTAGAATCTCATATTTTTAATATAATATTATCATATTTGTTGTGATGAATTGTCTAGTGGAATATCCACGATAGTTTACGGATCACTAAAAATTCTATCTCTCGACAAGATCTAAGCACAATTTTAGTGATACCAATGATATGTAGGCACCCTCATTATTGTCTCTCTCAGAAAATACCCCACTTGGGTTCTTAAGTGGGTTCCATCTAAGGACTAATTCTTATCTTGGTTCCCAGTCCTTCAAAGAAAGTGTCTCCTCATACTACTCCCTATCTTGGGATTGCTAACTCATCTCAAAGAGATTGGAGTGCCATAGTGTTTACCCGAATCCCCATTTTTTTTCCCAAAGTGAGAGAAAATAATGATGTGTCCCTATCCTAATCCGTCTTATAGGGAGGACATAATCTATCCAATAAAGGAATGTACTCATTCCTATGGAGGGAATGTACCTAGATCCCCTCTTATCTTAAGGAAATTTTCTTCCAAAGTTTCTTCCAAAGTTTAAGAAAACCTTTTCTAGGATCCCGCTTAAATGTAGGACCTACATGCTCCCCATGTTGGAGATGATGGGAAAACCAATTTCCAAAAGAAATCCTATTCATGATGTCATGAAATTATTTTCATTATTGAAGAGTTTTTATGTTTGGCACTTATTCATGGGGAATATACCATACATCACTTTCATCCATGATTCAGTCATGTCATCATTAGAAAGTGATCCATCAATTCATATCTGGCCTTCCTTTATGCCAGGTTGCCTTCTTCATCCCATATCTCCCCAAGGATCTTTCATCCAACTACATGGACATCACTGGTGGAATATATACATAGATATTTGCTTAATAGCCCTGCATAAGCTCATACATATATTATTAAAATGGAAATGAACATTAAAATAAAAGTTACCTTTTTGATGGTACTTCAATAAGACATCTTCTATTTTTCATCAACATGTTGCATACATATCAACACATCTCCCAAAGATATATATTGTCAAGGGTTTCTTTATTTTTCAGATTCCATTAGAGTCTTCATATATTTCATGGAGATATCATGGTCAAATTTTCTTGGTCTTTTGATGTTGATTACCTTTTTCCATGGTTGCATATCCAATGGTGTCTTCATTCCTTTCTTCACACATTTCATTCCTAGGAATTTCCAATCATAAGTCCTTTATTATTTTGAACCACCTCATAATACATATAAAAACATGTTATGTTCATTTCATCTAGACAATGTGTCACTCATTCCTTTTTTCATCCTTTCGTAGGGGGATACAATTTTTATTTTCATCATGCTCTCAACATATAACATTGATCCATGATACATGCAACCATATGACATGACTCTTCAATATTGAATATAAGTGTACATACCTCATTTTTCTTTGTGTCATTCAAAAATCCTTCAACAACTTCCTTAATTAAATAGAGATTCAATCCCTTGATCTATTTCACCATTTATGTCATGAAGCCATCATCCCACGAATTCCACAAGTTTGGAATTCTTGATGAAGCACTTGCTTCCCCTCTTGATCAGTGAATGTTTTGATGAAGATTCCGTTAGAGTATCTTGAGGATCTACAGTATCCCCATCCAAAAGATGTTTCCTTTTGACTAATGTATGTTGGTATTTTTCATGGATGAATTTTTCCTTTAGATAAGTACTACTTTTGTTTTCAATGAGGTTCCAAGAGCTATATCCTTCCATAGTGGACTGCCATAGATTCCAATTTCAACCATCCTTCATGCTTCTCTATGATGATGTTTTGACCTCTATTTTTCAATGACTCTATGATGCCATAATTCATCCCATCATTTCTCATAGTAAATAATGATAGCCATATCTTGCAACATAATATTTAGGAACTATGAAAAGAACTTAGGTGAGGAAGACTATCTCTGTCATAGTACAGATCTCTTACTTCCTCTTTCTTGGACTTCTTCTTTTCAACTTCCTCCACTTATCTAGTGATATGGGCTTATTATCTTCCTCTATTGTTATTGCCCTTATTCATCTTCAGACAATCTATTTTGCATTTCCCATATTCTTGACACTGATAGCATTGAATCTTAGTAATGTCCCTTTTCATTTTCCGAGAACCAAACTTCCCAAAATTTCCATTCCTTCTTGTCATTGAAGCATAAGCTTGAATTTTTTCACCTTCTCCCAAATCAAATTTGGCCTTTAGTCTATATTCTTTAATATTTCATAGTGACCATAGATCGTGGAATGGACTATCTTCTATATTCCCATAATTACTTGAAGTATAGTTACCCCACTCCTCCTATAATCCAATTATTACAACTATACTCATTTATCTATTTGACATGACTTCTCCAAGTCCTTGTAGTTGATGCTAGATCTTAGATATCCTCATAGAGTATGAGGCTATTCCACATTCCCTTGACATATTCATCTTGTATATTTCTTGCCTTAATGAGATTACTTCTCCAATGGTGCTTGTAGAATACAACTCTACCAGTTTGTCATAGATATCTTTTGAATTTTTGAGTTTTGATACATATGGGATAATGGATTATATAAGAATCCTTTGAGCCCAAACTTCCCCTCTCATATAATTTGCAATATCTTGAGCATAGATCCTTTCACCGTTAGCGATCCATATTTTGACATGTTCCATAACCAAATTTTCAATGAGATTCATATTTGTCCTTTTCTTCGATGTAAGATAGTTTGAAGTCCCAACGAATTTGTTGCTTTCCTTGCAAAAATAAATTTTGAAACATTCAAATGTGTACATAAATATACCTATTTGATAGCATGCAAATTCTCTTTGATTCCTTTATGTTGACGATGATATGGAGGATATAACACCTCTCCTTAATAAAGGTAGTTTTCTTACAGAATGATCCTTGATCTTACAGATAGTGAGATCTCTTAGGATCCTTTGATAGTGTTGTATTTTTTTATGAAGATAATTATGACTTCTTGATTATGTCTTAAATGGTAAGGGTCCTTCTTCAATGAGAGAGATATCACCTTAGGGTCTTGATAACAACAACTTTTGATATAGCTTCCTTTGGATGAATAGTTTTCAAAACACTTCAACTTCAAAGTGATTGACAGTGTATCCCAGGAATGCTTCTTTGATTGATGATAATATGATCTTGATACTGGAATGATTTTCTTGGATTAATAAACATCAATCTTACCTTGATTCGTATATCTCTCCAAATTGAGTAGATGTAGGGTTTCGACCTTCTTTTCTTGATGATGATTCAAATACTTCTATTTATACTTCTTTGACATAGGGTTATGATGCTTCCTTTGTAGATATTGACTTCAAGATAATCTTTTATTTGATGCCTTCCTTGAGATTTTATCCTTGAGTGTCACTTGATTAGATTCCCTTCCTTGATTTACTCACCTTATCCCTGATACCATGTTGAGAAATGTAGGGCATCGGGATTAGGTGATTTCTCTTTGATTGATAACTTCTTGTGAGTGACTTTTAATTCTTAGATTAGGATCTTATTTTAATTATTATGGTTATAGTGATATTCTCGATCAAAGAACTACCAGTGCATAAACAATAAAGAGACAAGAGACATAGAATATAGGCTATCAGCTAGGGCCAAAACCTCTCCCACTTGAGAGGAAAACCTGAAAAAAATCTTCTTCTTAGTTGAGTTTCATTGTTTTTATGGTCATAGTTTTGAGAGAGACAAGAATATTTGTTTGTATGGTTTCACAAGTCTTGTTCATTGAGCATATGATGTGAATTCCAAATTTCTGCTATTGTTTGTTATTTCTCATTAGGCTCTGGCATGATTTATTTGAGTGGTCAAAAACAAGATTGTACTACTTTATCATTAGTAGAGGGTGAATACATTTGTTGTTGTTACTAGGATTTGTAAAGAAATAGGTTGTAAGGAAGTATTCTAGATCTCAGAGTAATAGGGAAGATCTCTACTATTAGCTATTATTATAATCTATCTCGCATAAAGTTGGCTAGTAACCCTATGTTACATGATAAGCCAAATCATATTTAAACAAGATACCATTTTATTAGATATATCATTAAAAACAAAGTATTCTATATGGAACATTGTTCTAGTGAATAAAACATAGTTGAGGTGTTCACAGAATGACCTCCTAAAGAAAAATTTGTAAGTTTCATATCTAGACTTGATTTATATGTACATAACATTATCTTCAAGAGGGACAGTTAGAATTATGAGGCTAGTTTTAGGATTATTTAATTTCCTTTTTTTGGTTTGTTTTCTACATAGATGCGCATCTTCTAGAAAAAATGAATTTTATAGGAAAGCACATGTTTAATTAGTTTGTGGTTATGATTTGGATCATATCAAGTGTCTTACTTTGATCAAAGGTGTAAATCTATAACTTTAGTTCAAGTTGAATAATGCAAACAAGTTTTAGAGTGTTTCATATTCAGTTTGTATACAACGTTTTTGCTTAATAGTATTTGTTAAAATTATCAATTGCTTGAGAATTGAGAAGCAAATCAAGTTAAAGGAATTATCTAGAATTTGTGTTACTTAGAAAATCCATTTTAAACCTCAAAATTTCCCTATTAAAAATCTTAAAAACTCATGTTTGATTAAAAATATCTATTAAGAAAACCAATGATCTGTATAGGCATGGAATCCACCCACGGTATTTAACAATGGTATTGTAACTCAATCAGACTATAAATGATGGGCCTTACTTTGCAAGAGGACACATTTCATCCACCTTAATGTAGTAGTAAACATTTCTTTCATAA
This sequence comes from Pinus taeda, assembly GCA_000404065.3. NCBI lineage: Eukaryota > Viridiplantae > Streptophyta > Pinopsida > Pinales > Pinaceae > Pinus > Pinus taeda. Next base: position 50,018 of record APFE030486562.1, on the reverse strand, counting down.
AATAAATGGTTTTATGGAATGGTTTTCTTCCCTATGTATTCAATGTGTATTTTAAATATTATGTGGTGATGGGAAATTTAATTGTGAGTTAAATCCCTATCATTAAATTTTTAACCCGCAATTCATGAACTAATGAGGTATACATGTACTATATGTACTAGGTGATTATTTATCAGAATAGATTAATCTAATGCAAGAAACTTGAAAATAATTACAAAGAAATTTAAATCAATCTTAAAAAAACAACATGAATCAAAATAACATGAATGAAACTAAAATAAACTTGCATAAATGAAACCACACGTGCTTGAGATGAAAATCACACGTGATGAATTGAAAATCACACTTGCTTCACATGAAAATTGTGCTTTTTGAATTGAAAATGACACTTCCTTAAAATGAAAATAAACAAAATAACATAATTACACAATGTTACCAATATGTTCAACAAATAAAAAAGGTATGAAAATTGTGGTTGATGTGGGTCCTCCACTACTCAACAAGCATACCGAGCGATTAACAAAACTTGGAGATCAAAGCAGCACTATGTATTCCATAAAATGAAGTTGGAGAAACGCTCCAAAGATATTACAATAATTCAACTCTCTTCTTCTCTATCCTCACTTTACAAATTACCTATCTTGTATGGAACTTGGAACTCTTTTTTATGAAGGATGCACTCCTATTTATACAAAAACTTAAGATAACTAATCCATACATATATATCCTTAAATCTCTCCTAAATCAACATTTATCTCTTTTGGTTACAACCAATAGTCACCTGAAAATATGAGATACAAATCCTCTGAAAATTCTCTCCTAGTTTTGATAGGAGACACATATAAAAACATCCGTTATTCTTCACCTTTTAATGTGCTTAGTCAATGATCCAAATCCTCTACAATTATTCCACAAATATTCATGAGTTGTAATTGAAATTCCAATTTCTGGTTGAGTGTCCAAATAGGACCCTTCTAGATAATTCAAATAGGCATACAATATCATACAACTCATACCACTTTTAGATATATATCAAGACATGTCAATTTCCTAATATTTAATCACAAATTCTCTTAAAATACTTAAAATAAATTACTTGGAAAATAATAATGATAAACCCATATGCTAATGAAAATTCTTATTAGTGTAAGGTTATGGAGCTATAGAATATGCTAAAGAGTTATGGAATATGGTAAAATGATGGAAATGAGGATAAAAGAGGATGACATTTTGGAGGCCCAAAATTCTCCCCCATCTGAAGATGTTGCATGTCCTCATGAAACTTTGCATTGATTCCCTTAATCATAAGTTTATATTCTTGAAATGTTTTGTTTCTATATGAACTTTGGCTTTGTATTGATTCACTTTTAGCTGTGCATAATCATATCATTTGATAACTTTATTCTCTTTTAAAAGTGTATGTTGAAAGCCATTTTCTTGCCACATATTGCTTATGGTTGGTTCTTGTGTGACAACCAAAAAAATATGAGTGTTGGTTTTTGTGTAACAATAGTTTTCTTATTTTTGTTGCATTAAAATGCTTGAAAACATTGAGAATTATTTTTTAAGGCCCCATAGTGGTTTTCATCCATTTAATGTTCTTACCAAAATGCAATAATAATTGATTGGGAAAAATATGTTGTCTAGGATGAAATGAAATGTGACATGTGAATATGAATTAAGATCCCTTCCCCCCAACTAAAGGTGTTTTCACTTTTTGACAGATGATAAAGGGAATATAAATGTGTTGAGGGATTTTCGAAAATCACAATTTCTTCATTTAAGGAATTATATGATTAAATATTAGAAAACAATATACCTTCTCCTACCTCAAAAGTGGACAAGCTATGTATATAGAATAGGATGGTTGTTGCTGGATCATTGAATTTGAAGTAAAAGAATATGATCTACTTTTTCTTTCTCTTGGTTGTATGAATAAAGGATCTGAATTGGAACCTTTGTTGCTACGACAACACTACGACTACTGAATTATGAGTTGAGTGTTGCTAAAAGCTGTTGAAATCATATTTTCTTCATTCATTCTCACTCAATGGCATAATTCTTATCTATGTGAATATTTGTGTCGATGTCGAACATAGAAAATAAATTGCTGCATTACTAGCCATTAAAGAATGTCATTAACCAACATGAGACTACTCACAATTGATGTCAATGAGACTAAATATTCCTAAGTAAATCTTACTAGGTATGAATAAATGTGTTGTAGTCGAGTCACCTAGAAGATCTGACAAACAGAGGATATTGATGTATTCCCATTGTTTATTGGCGAGAGAACATGCCATTAAGGCATGCAAGCCTCAAGGTACTTGAAAGATCTATAGTCTTGATTGCATATGATGTATTGGATTCAATGGGTCAAGAATTATTAGAAGGGAGGCCTTAATGAATCCCCCATCATCTAACGCAAGTATAAAATAATAATTTGAAGGATCACAGATGAAATATTTGCATTATGAAGAAAGTTTTATTTGGTTGAAAGGAAGAGGAAAATTGGTTGACTCAACATCGTAAGGGAGTTGAATGACTTTATTTTTGGGTTAAGGTTGAGTGAAAATGAGGCTTGAAAGTGTGAAGATTGCAAAGGGAAAATGAGTTTTGAAATAATGGTTTGTTAGTAGGGAGATGGAAATTTATGGATCGATTGTAGGCTTAGAATGAGTAGCAAACATCAAATTGGTATTTGAGAGGCCTTTTTTAGTATAAATGGTGTAATGGATCTATTTTGACATGAAATTAATATGCTCTTCTAAAATAAACTCAGTGTTTAAAAGGCACTCGTGCATATAGTGATCTTCTTTCATCATCCTCGAACTTGCAAAAACTTAGCACTCTTTTTGCAATAAAATGTAAGACTATTGAGAGAGAGGTGATTAGTCTCTCTTCATATGATATATAAAAAAATTAGAAATTAGAAATAGTACTAATAAAAAAAAAATTAGGAAGAAACATTAAATGCACTTTTACCTATTTGGATGTAGTACATTGGACTACCTGTAGGTGTTTGGTTGGTAACTTATTAATTGTTTAGTGTTTCAAATTCTTATGAAAACTCTCTCATCACGTAGATCTTGTCGAGATATTTCCAAAGACATTTTAATCATAAAAAAATGATGTCATATGAAAGATTTATGAATGTTTGAAAGTTTTAGGAAATAAGCTACCTAACTATATCAATTATGCAGTTGACAATTTGCTTTGCAGCTACCAAATTGTGATGTTTCTCCAACTACTATTTTGTTTCAGAATTCTAGTTGAAAAAAGTGGTGGAGTGGATGGATAGATACACCAATGTATGGAAAGGTCACTAATTATCATTGTGGTATCAGCTTTGTTAGAACTAACAAACACCAGATAATAAGACGCTTAACCATCCCGATTCAATTCACAAAAATTGATTCATAATTGATTACAAAAAAACTTCATGAAACAAAATGACGTTTATTAATTAAAATTTGTTTTGTTGCCCAACAATGCAATCATCAATCCTTTTAACATGTCGCTTTACAAATTGCAATCGTCATATTGAAGCTCAGATGATGGTTTGTCAATTTGGAATGTTTTAGCAAGATCGACATTGAGAAAGAATTGGAATGTAATATTTTAAGTCGTGACATTGTCGTTCATGACTTCTTCAATAATTCACACTATGTTCTAGAACTTTTTAATATTCTTGGTCTAAGTGAATAGCTAGTATAATTCATTTGTTTCAAAATTATTGTTTTAAATGTACGTAAATTTCATTATTTCGATTTTATATGATTTTTTTTTAATTACCTTTTTTAATTGTTTTATTTTTTTATTTTGTTTTAATTTTTTTTTGTTTTTATTGAAAATTATAATTGTTAGTTTGTTTTGCTTTTTTTATATTCAAAATTAGTGACTTTATTTTTTTTTTAAATGAGAAAAGTTTAGCAAATTTTGGGATAGACCTAATTGAAATTTGGAGATTAAATTTTGTGTTTTTCGAATGATTAATGAATTTAGATCTCTTATCAAATTTTTAGATCTATGAGTTTTATTGCAAAAGTTTAAGGCTAAATTTATTCAATTTTCCTTTATGATCTTCCAGATCACAGAAGGCACAGGAAGAGAGCATACACAAGAATTTTATCATTTATTTTATTCTTTTGAAATCTAAAAAGAAAAAACAAAGTAAAAGGATTCGATCTCTAACTTCAAATTTTCGCTCTCAAAAAATTGTTTGTTCTCCTCTCCTTCTAAATCTTCCTGCAAAAATATTAGTAAGCGAGGTGTCTCTTACTGCACAACCAAAAATAAAATTGCAAATAAAATAAAATCTAACAAAAATAAACTTAAAAAAATCACCAAACTTGGTTTTATTTATTGGATTTTTCCTACTCTACTGGAAACATAAAAATTGGTTCAAGTGTATGTATATTTCCAGTGTAAGCATGTCTGTAATAGGGAAAAAAGATATTCATGCTTAGGTTTGAAAAATATACATTAAATTACATCAAAGCATGAAAGAATTGTTGTTTTGATAATGCAATCAAGAAGTAAGGAATACTGAAAGGGTTGTGTCACTTGATCCCTGATTGGAACCATCTTATAATAAAGCTATGGTACTCCTGATTCCTTTCTTGGTTTAGATCACATTGAATATCCTCCTTTATTATGCATTCTTCAATCTTAGATTCTAGTGGTTTCTCCCCATCAAAATTATTCCATGATTCCTTAGCCTCTTCAAAATATTGACAAGAGGAATCAAAAGAGACTTGATGATCTTCTTGTGGATGTGAAGAGATAGAAAAGTTTCTGAATGTAGTTAAAATATACTCTTACTAAGAGACAGATATCCCATATATTTCTAGGATTCGAGCAAGTTCTTAGAAGGACATTCCTTAAATTATAATTTTCTGTGAATTACTAGAACTGGTTGATACTTCCTGTCTTTCACATAGATTAGTACAAAGTATTGAAGAATTATTGAATATTTAATATGCATCATTAATGATTTTAATATTATTTTAACCATGTATCTAAGAATGAATTCAATTATCATTAGTTGTCTAAACTTTCAAAATAAACACCTATGTATACCTCCCCTGAAATGACACCAAAATGTTGGGTGATTTGATTGTGAGTTAAATACCTGTCATTAAATGATCAACCCAGGGTTCATGAATTGATGAGGTATACCTGAACTATCTGTACTGGGTGATTATTTCTCAGAATAGATTAATATAATGCAAGAAACTTGAAACTAATTACAAATAAAATTAAATCAATCCAATCTAATCCAATCCAAACATAAATAAATTGAATCAATGGTAGCCAAACAACATGAAAGAAACTAAAAATGAAACCACACTTGCTTGAAATAAAAATCACACTTGCTGAATTGAAAATCACACTTTGCTAAAATGAAAATCACACTTGTTGAATTGAAAATCACACTTTCTTAAAATGAAAATAAATTAAATAAAATAATTACAGAATATTACCAATACATCCAACAAATGAAAAATGTGTCCAAACTATGGTTCATGTGGGGCCTCCACTCCGCATAATCACACCGAACGTTTATGAAATCTTGGAGATCAAAGCAGCAATATCTATTCCAGAAAATTAAGTTGGAGAAAAGCTCAAAATATATTACAATAATTCAAATCTCTTCCTCTCTATCCTCACTTTAAAAATTACATATCTTGGATGGAACTTGGAACTCTTTTGTATTAAGGATGCACTCATATTTATACAAAAATTTAAGATAACTAATCAATAAATATAGATCCTCAAATCTCTCCTAAATCCACATTTATCTCTTGTGGTTACAACCAATCAACTAAAAATATGACATACAAATCCTTTCAAAATTCTCTCCTAGTTTTGATAGAAGACACATATCAAAACATCCATGATTCCTCTCCTTTGAATGTGCTTAGTGAATAATTTGACTATTCTACAATTATTCCAAAAATATTCATAAGTTCGAATTGAAATTCGAATTGTGGTTGAGTGGCCAAATAAGACCCTTATAAAATCTTCAAATATTCCTACAATATCATACAACTCATACCACTTTTAGAAATATGTGAAAACATGTTAATTTCCAAATATTTAATCACAAATTCTCTTAAAATACTTCAAATAAATGACTTGGAAAATAATAATGATAAACCTGTATGATCATGAAATGGTTATTAATGTATGGTTATGGAGCTATAGAATATGGTAAAGCTTTATGGAATATGGTAAAATGATAGAAATGAGGGTAAAAGAGGATGACATTTTAGAGGCCAACATGTGGTTCTTTCCTGTCAAGGTGTTCAAGTATCCTATATCTTAGCCCCCCAAGATATGGATTAGTTGTATTAGAGCAAAGTTACCAATCCATGCCAACCACTGTTTGCATAGAAGGTGTGTAAGGGTTTTCGAAGTTCACCTGTTTCAAGTTTTAGGATTTATGAGGATATGTTCTAGAAATAGCCCCCCTAATAGTGGAATGATTGCAATGATTTGTATTGGTAAGAAACCCTAATAAGAAGCATGTGTAATATCATACATTTTTGTTCCCTCTAGTTTTGACAGTTCGAGCTAGTTGACGAGGCAGAAAAACCACTAGCATCCCAACTCTTTAATACAACAACATTCCAAATGGGGGAGTTAGGGTTTGCAGGGATGATTCTTATGAGATGAGGGTTTTATCATCCTCCCTATCATATTCATAGGGTGCTAATGTTTTGGGCTGAATATCACTCAAGAATGGGGACTTGAGCTTACGTAGAGATTGGGGTGTGTTTGGAGTTGTTATCACCTGCATTGAACTTCAGGCTAAAGGAAATAAATGCTAGAGTAACCACAAACCACGCTTAGCCAAGTAGATAGCCCTACTAGGCCAGGAGTGGGCTCTCTCCATAAGGATCTCAGCCAAGATGACTGGATCATAAAATGATATTAGGCTAGGTATAGTAGCACAAGGTTTGATTTTGATTTTGAAAGGTTTTGTTGGATCAGGAGGAGCCAAAGAGTTAGGGCAAGGAAATTAGGTCAAAATTGTAGGGTGTTCGATGAGGCAAGGTAGGAACAAGGCTCTGAACTCTAGGGTTTGATGGGTGAAGTGATTCAAAGACAGGTGAGGAGCTCGAAAGAGCATGTGAGAAACATGGATTCTTCCTAAACTGAAGAAAACATAGACTGTGAATATTTTCCCAAAACAGAGCATAAATATTATGGGTTCTGCCTATCAACTTGAAAATATCCACTTAAAAGAAATGAAATGATTGATGAAGTACAAAAAACATTTTAACATATGATCACAATAGAAAAAACAGAATTGAACATCATACAACATGGATCCCAAAGAAATAGTTGTAACTTTTCATTAATCTCCTGCTAAAAGTGATACAAAATGATGTCTGCTCAAAACCTAAGCATCCAATGAGTAAAATGACAGAGAAAATGCATAATATAGGCAAACAACCAACTCATCGTAGGCATCACGGGTTGAATCCATGAGTGGAGGAGCAGTTGCAAGAAAGCTGAGCTGATTGTTGAAGTGTAGGGTGGTCAAAGTGACTCATCTGTCACTCTAGCAAACTGATTCATTACATGCCACATAGGCCATCTAACTGATGTATCTACCCTAGGTAAAAGTAAAAACATGATAATTACATCATCTAGATCAATTACATAGGTAAAACTTAAATTTTCCATAGATAAAGGTCAACCTAGAATGAAATAGTGAAATTTGTCGAAAACTGTCAAACGTGCAGTGACCCAAGTAAACGCGCAACGACCCTGGTCAAACATGCAATGTCCTCTTCAAGATGACTTTTGACCACCTTCTCGATGTCTAAATCTAGCCCAAGATATCTCATTGAAATATTATCCTATTTGGTTTCCAGAGATTGGCTTGGTTTTGAAAATGGGCTTCATTTACCACTCGAAAATTGCAATCTCCCAAGACTGCTTAAACGCGCAGCAACCAGGCTAGAAAAGAGGCAGAAAGGTGATTTTTTGGTAGCTTTTGACCCTTTTGGCTGACCCGTTTTGTTCCAAATTCTTAGAAAACGTACACGGTGCATGTACTTATCATTCTAAATCCAAAAATGATGAACATTCACTCATTGGATGCCCCAAACAAAAGTGCAACATCCAAGGTGCTGCGTGTTTGACCATTTCACTGTCAAGAGCACCCTCACAGTGTCAAACACACAATGAACTCCTCAGGGATTATTTTCAAGGCCTTCCTGGTGTCCAAATTAACTCCAAGATAGATCATTGGGAATCCCTTCGAGTCTACCTTCCAAATATACTTTTAGTTTTCAACTTGAAGGTAATTTCCCCTCTGAAAATGTCAGTCTCCCAAGACTGGTAAACACGTAGTGACCTGGGTGCAAAAATAAAGTTTTATTTTACAAGAAATTGTTGGAGGTCTTAATCAACTCCAAATTGAGTGCATGATGTCTCATTGATAAGATATTTTTTTATACTGATCATTTGACTCATCAAGAAAGTCATTTGGCCAATCTAGATAGAAGAAATAATGATTTTTCCAAAGTCACTCCAGAAGTGCAATAACTCTCTTGTAGCAACTATATTTTTGAAATTTCTCTAAATACATGGAACTTGTGTAAAAATTGAACGCTTTTTTTCATCCTTGGCCTATGATGGACAAAACCCTCTCCCACTTTTACCAAATTCATTCACGTTTGGTCTGAAACATAATTTGAAGAAAAACTGGCCATATGTGTGGCAAATGATTTGTCCCTTGGAATGACTTCTTGAAAAATGATGGAGACATGATTTATATGAGCTTGGAATGTCCTCATACGTGTTGAGATGACTTCCCTTATGCCTCCTCTACTCAGATGTATATGATTCCATAGCCAACCCTAGCTTAGTGGGAGAGGAAATTAGGGTTTACTATAGGCAAAACAGGGGATCTGGGAAATTTATAGGAATGAAGAGAAATAAAGGAGATAGGGGGCTCCTAAATTCTTATGAAAATTTTTAGAGGTAGGGAGGGATGTTAGGAAGCAGGAGAAACTATAATTTGAAGGATTGAGTGAGGGGAAGGGGTCCAAAATGGAAAAACACAGGCCTTGTCTAAAAAAGTGTCAAAAGTGTAACAATAGGCTAGGGTTTGTAGAAAAATGATGATTTTGAGGGATAGGAGTGATGGGAAGTCTTTAGGAAGGTATATTAAGGATAGGGGAATGTGTAAGAGCATCAAAATACAAGTTTTGTTGATGATTTAACCATGAAGGTCATGAAACCAAGAAAAATTCCCTCAAAACACTAGGAGACGGAAATGAGAGGAATGGGCATGGGAAAAGGTCAAGGGAGGTAGATGGAATGTAGGTGAGCAAGATATCAATGGATGAGAGTGAAAATGAGGCTTCCCTTGGTATTTTATGGCCTTTATACCCTGTTTATATTTTCAATCTAGTCTTGGGACCCACTTTTTCTTTCTCAAACTTGACCTGTCTTTTACAATTTACCTTTGAACTTGATCTTCTGATTTGATATTTTTGGTGGATTTGGAAACATAATGAATTTGAAACTCTTCCCTTTGGATGATGGAACTTTGAACTTACAACACTTGGAACCATGAGAATTATTACATATTAAAACCATAAAATTACATTTTTGCTTGAATATTCAAATTACCAACTATTTTGCTGATGAAATATTGGTTAATCTTACTCCTTCACTTGCTGGTCTTTTATGCAGGAGATGGTGTTTTAGTGGACCTTGGAAACCCTAATACCTAATGTAGACTTTGAATGGTTGTGACCATGATGAAAATGACTGTCATGATGAAGACAAGTCATGACTAATGGTATACTTCAGCAAAAGGTAAAATGAGCCAGCAAGGGGTAAATTTCTAAAAGGAGTAAAGGAAACCCTAATTCAACCTTCAGTGACCAAATTTTTACATGATGACCTAGTGGAGTGATAAAAAAAGTTCTATGTGGGACACCTAAAATGAATATGAAAAGAGCAATTTTGATCATTGATGGCAGGATGCAAATACTGACACTAACATTGACCTTATTGGGTTTGGCAGCTCCTTGGAGGTGTCAAGAACACCATAGCCCAAATGCCTAACCATGTGGGCCAATACGGTCAAAAAATTAAATTGAAATACATGAATAAACACTGACAACTTCAAATGACACAAACTGACTCGAAATTGACTTGAAATTGACTGAAAAATGGCTCAAGACTTACGTAATTGAAACAAGTACTTACAAAACTTATTAATGGCAGCAGACCATCGAGATTTGAGGGATTCAAATGCTGATGACAACCACCTGCCTACTGAAGAACTATGTACAATCATATGAAGTGAACCTTCCAATGTAACGAATCCAGCAGATGGCTACTCACTGAAATTCTGCTCTGACTTTCCCCGAGTAGGCAGAATGATGTACATGTAGGCAACTCACTATAACAACTGAAACCAAGGCTTATGCTAACAAACCAGACAAAATTCATCTTCTCCAATGCTTGCAAAAGAATGCCATAGGGATCTTGAAAATCCTGAAACACTACCTTGTCTTGAGATCCAACAACAAAAATACAAGTACTCCCTTCATTCCAATCTGAAAGAACAGTTGGTTGCTGATTGATAGGAAGGCATATAGAAGTATAAGCTTCTACTATCTGAATGTTGTTTGTAAATTCCTCGAGCATGAAAAATTCTTACTCGATTTCTGGCACACTATCTCTTTCAGGCTCATACTCCTCAATTTCATAGTCTAAGTCATTCTTAAACAGAAAACATTCTTCAAGATTATCAAACATGACAACCCTATTATCTTCATCAAAGAGAACAATATATGTTCACTAATCTATAAATCTAATTTCAAGGCTATCCTCATTTTCAAAAGTGGAAGAAGCTTCACTAAAACCTTCTTGACTATGTGAACACTGTAAACCTGCATTAGCTTGGCCTGTAACATGGCCTTTTAGGAGTTGATCTATCTCATCTTCAAACAGAGGAGATAGTACTTTTTGTTTTCTTTTACTAAAACAATAATTGTCTCCCTTCCCTCCCAAATTTTGACAAGGATGTTGAATAGCTTCATATAACATGGCAACCAGATTCTCATGTTTCTTATCACACTCATCAGTCATACGAGGGAAAACTTCAGATAGTTCTTGCAACTCAAAACTAACACTTCTATCATTTACTACTGAATCATCCAAAGAATATTTTTCACTTACTTGAACAATGATCTCATCTTGTTTTTCATAAAGGGACTGGATTAGCTCCTTGTGAAGGCTTTGTTCTAATGGAATGAGAACACTTGGCTCAATAGCTTTTTTTTCTTCATTTAAGATGATCTAAAAAATAGAGCTCTCCTTCATGGGATTCTGAGCAAGGTACTCTTCACCATCACGATCTGAATCTAGATCTAAAATAGCCAGCTTGAATTTATCACAATCTTAAATTGGAACTTGATTTTCCTGCATACTGTCTTCTGCTATGAGCAGATCTGAAATAAGACCTTGTCTTCCATCATTTTCAATTGTACTAAGATCTTGAACTTGCTCCAAATTTTCCGGACCATCTTGATAACTATCCTCTAAGGTCTCTTTATGCTGCTAAAATGGATTTCATACACGGCTTCCATAATCTCATTGTCGATGAAGTCATCATCTTCATAAACTTTCTAAAGATTTTCAATAAAACTGTAAACATGTTTACAACAATTCTGAACTAATATTAAGGATGGACAAGATTCTTTATACCTTTCAAAGGACATGGTATGGAAATCCTTTAAACAATAAATATAAGAAGAAGAGAAACTTTCATACCAAGATCTGGCTTCACCTTCGAAAATGACCATAAATATCTTCATCAAGAAATCTTCAGGAAAATCAACCTGCAACTTGTGAGTATGCATGTGAAATCTAACCAGATGTAAAGCAACATCATTCCTATCATCATCTATAAACATAGGCAAATTCCTTTGCCAATCTAACTTAGGAATTTTAATTAGGAAAGCTCGAATGTGATCATGGCTCATGGGAGCATACCTTTGAGCAAATGAATCCATTTTGATAACAATGAATTCACCAAGAAATTTTTCAAGCTACTGGTTGTTGAAGAGTGGAGTTGCTATAAAAATTTTGAACCTTGGGATTTTTCAACACTGGAGTTGCTAGGTGAATGATTTTTGCCTTCAGATGCATCTGACCGATTTTCACCCTCAGCAATCAGATCTAAACTTTGATGATCTTTCCTAGAGAAGATTTGTCACCATTTCCCTAGTATGGTCACCACTATGTTATCACGTGGATTGAACCTCGGGCTGAAGGAAGGAAATTCTAGGGTAACCACAAACCACACATAGCCAAGTAGCTAGCCCTATTGGGCCAGGAGAGGTCTCTCTCTGTAAGGACCTGAGCTGAGATGACTAGATCAAGAAATGATATTAGGCTAGGTATAGTAGAACAAGGTTTTATTTTTATTTTGAAAGGTTTTGCTGGAGCAAGAGGAGCCAAAACAGTTAGGGCAAGGAAATTAAGTCAAAATTGCATGGTGTTTGATGGGGAAAGGTAAGCACAATGATCCTTACTCTAGGGTTTGATGGGTAAAGTGATTCAAAGATAGGTGAGGAGCTAGAAAGAGCATGTGAGCAACATGGATTCTTCCTAAACTCAAGCAAACATAGAATATGAATATTTTCCCAAAACAGAGCATAAATATTATGGGTTCTACCTATCAACTTGAAAACATCCACTTAAAAGCAATGAAATGATTGATGAAGTACAAAATACCTTTTTAACATATGATCATAATAGAGAAAACTAAGCTTAGCATCATACCATGTGGATCCCAAGGAAACAACTGCAACTTTTAATTAATCTCCTGCTAAAACGGATACAAAATGATGTCTGCTCAAAACCTAAGCATCCAACTAAGTCGAACAAGTAAAATGACTAAGAAAATACATAATATAGGCCAACAACCAACTCATCCTAGGTATCAGGGGTCGAATCCATGAGTGGAGGAGTAGTTGCAAGAAAGGCTGAACTGATAGCTGAAGTGTAGGGTGGTCAAAGTGACTCATCCTTCACCCTAGCAAACTGATTCATTACATGCCACATAGGCCATCGAACTGATGTATCTACCCTAGGTAAAAGTAAAAACATGATAATTACATCATTTAGATCAATTACATAGGTAAAACTTGAATTTACCATAGATAAAATTCAACCTGGAATGAAATAGTGAAAATTGTGTTAAACTGTCAAACTCGTAGCGACCTTGGTAAATGCGCAGTGACCCTGGTCAAATGCACAACATCCTCTTCAAGATGACTTTTAACCTCCTTCCCGATGTCTAAATCTAGCGCAGGATAGCTCATTGGAAATATTATCCCATTTGGTTTCTATAAATTCCCTTGGTTTTAAAAATGGGCTCCATTTACCGCTCCAAAATTTCAATCTCCCAAGACTTCCCAAAGCATAGCGACCAGGCTAGAAAAGATTAAGAAAGGTGATTTTTTGGTAGTTTTTGACCCTTTTGGCTGACCATTTTTGCTCCAAATTCTTAGAAAAATTATAGGATGCACATCCTCATCATTATGAATCCACAAATTCTGACTATTTTCTCATTGCTCCAAACAAAAGCGCAACATCCAAGGTGTTGCACGTTTGACCATTTCACTGTCAAGAGTGCCCTCACAGTCTCCAAGGTGTTGTGCGTTTGAGAATTTCACTACCAAGAGTGCCCTTCTAGGTGTCCACATTTGCTCCAAGATATCTCATTGGAAAGCCATTTGAGTCTACTTTCCAGATATACTTTTATTTTTCAGTTTGAAGGTCATTTGCCCTATCAAAATGCCAATCTCCCAAGACTAGTAAACGCGCAGCGACCTGGATGCGAAACTGAAGTGTTCTTTTGTAGGAAACTTTTGGAGTTCTCAACTCCAAATTGAGTGTATGATAGCTCATTGGAAATATATTTTGTCTAGTTATCATTTGACTCATCAAGAAAGTCATTTGGACAATCCCGATAGAATAAAAAGTGATTTTTCCAAAGTCACTCCAGAAGTGCAACAACTCTGTTGTGGCACTTATATTTTTGAAATTTATCTAAATCCATGACATGTGTGTAAAAAGTGAAGTATTTTTTGCATCCCTGGCATATTATGGATAGAAACCTCTCTCACTTTTTCCAAATTCACCCTTGTTTGGTCTGAAACATAATTTGAAGAAAAACCAACCCTATTTGTGGTAAATGATTTGTCCCTTGGAATGACTTCTCGAAAAATGATGGAGACATGATGTATATGAGTTTGGAATGGCCTCATACTTGTTTAAATTACTTCCCTTATGCCTCCTCTACTTATATTTCTCTGATTCCATAGCCAACCCTAGCTCAGTAGGAGAGGAAATTAGGGTTTAGTGTAGGCAAAATAAGGGATTTGGGAAATTTATAGGAATGAGGAGAAATAAAGGGGATAGGGCACCTCTAAATTCTCAAGAAAATTTTGGGAGGTACGGAGGGATGTTAGGAAGTAGGGGAAACTAGAATTTCAAGGGTTAAGTGAGGGGAAGGGGTCCAAAAGGGAAAAACACAAGCCTAGTATAAAAAAGAGTCTAAATCGTAGCAATAGGCTAGGGTTTGTAGAAAAGTGATGATTTTGAGGGATAGGAGTGATGGGAAGTCTTTAGGAAGGTATATAAAGGATAAGGGAAGGTGTAAGAGCATCAAGATACAAGTTTTGTTGATGATTTAACCATGGAGGTCATGAAACTAAGAAAAATTCCCTCAAAACCATAGGAGAGGGAAATGAGAGGAATGGGCATGGGAAAAGGTCAAGGGAGGTAGATGGAGTGTAGGTGAGTCCGATATCAATGAATAAGAGTGAAAATGAGCCTTCCCTTGGTCTTTGATGGCCTTTATACCTTGTTTAGATTTTCAAATCTAGTCTTGGGGCCCACTTTTTCTTTCTCAAACTTGACTTGTCTTTTACAATTTACCTTTGAACTTGATCTTCTGATTTGGTCTTCTTGGTGGATTTGGAAACATAATGAATATGAAACTCTTCCTTTTCGATGATGGAACTTTTAACTTACAACACTTAGAACCATGAGAATTATTACATATTAAAACCATAAAATTACATTTTTTCTTGAGTATTGAAATTACCAACTATTTTGCTAATGAAATGTTGTTTAATCTTACTCCTTCACTTGCTGATATTTTATGTAGACGATGTTATTTTAGTGGACCTTGGAAACCTTAAGACCTATTGTTGATTTTGAATGGTTGTGACCATGATGAAGACAAGTCATGATTGATGGTATACTTAAGCAAAATATGAAATGAACTAGCAAGGGGTAAATTTCTAAAAGGAGTAAAGGAAATCATAATTCAACCTTCATTGACCAAATTTTTCCATGATGACCTAGTGCAATGACAAAAAATATTCTATGTGGGACACCTAAAGTGAATATGAAAAGAACAATTTTGATCACTGATGGAAGGATGAAAATACTGACACTAACAGGAGCATGCCTTAAAGAAAGTTTATCTATGTTTTTCCTACGTGTTGCTAGCTTAAAAGAGCGTTGCTTCAATTATCAAACCAGTTTGCAATAAAAATCCGGACTAGATTTCCCCTTATCTCTTAGGTTTTAATAAAATCCGTATAAGC
The DNA here is from genome assembly GCA_000404065.3 of Pinus taeda. Taxonomy (NCBI): domain Eukaryota; kingdom Viridiplantae; phylum Streptophyta; class Pinopsida; order Pinales; family Pinaceae; genus Pinus; species Pinus taeda. The sequence goes on along the minus strand of APFE030486562.1, from coordinate 34,350 downwards.
TATATCCCCTTCCATATTAATATAAAGGTGAGCGGTCTTGGAGACATCTATTGTAATTGGTAATAAATTAATATAGCGAGAACTAAACAATGGGCCTAGGCAACCAATATTCTCTTAGAGTGCTTCTCCTTCTTCTACTAAAGGTGGGGTTGTACACTCTTTTACAATGTATAAATTTCATGAGCCCTTCATTATTAGATATTGGTCATCCGAGGTGCGTTATTAATTATAATTAAATCACAAACCGATAAGAGTGGACTACATCTTTACAAAGTTGAAAACGACATACACAATTATCCATAGATTGTTGACTATTTCACTTATAGATAAGAGGGGTATCATTGTTCCCAGCATAGATATGTTATAAATACATAGTGTTTGGGAGGTCCCCTAACCCATTCTCCTATTTTTGTCTACATGGTGGTTGAGTCTCCCATTGTTAATGACACTAGATTTACCATTTCCTAGGGTAGATTTCTTATTGATACTTACCCTCAATTCAAAGCACTCGTTTTCCATATAGTGCATCTATACTATGGATAATCGAAGCCCCTTGCGAGTCTAAAATATTCCTTTAGGGATGCCTATACACTTAGTTATTTCTATTCTACAAAATCAATGACTCATTACATGACACTAATTATGAATTTGAAGAAAACATTATCTATAGAAAACTTTAGTAACATCATTTTCAATGCATGTTATGGTGGAATTTAACTACTTAGTTTCACTAGAAGTATCCTAATATTAAAATTTGTGCACTAACATCTTAATTAGCACTTATATTGTATTTCACTTTTCTGGGGTTACTACAATGTTTTGATAAAAGGCCTACAAATTGTGAGAGAGCTCTGCTACAATGTGATAAAAGAGTCATGGGTAGAAATAAATCTATTTTCTTCACAACTTGGAAGCTTGGATATCTTATGACACATTTTGAACACATTCAAGTTATTTATGTGGATAGAATTTTAGTGGCATCATAGAAGCATGTTGTCATTGAATAATGAGAAGGGCTTCATTTAACGATATCCCATAAATATTATTGTTTCCAAAGGGTACAAAAGATAATGGAAGGACACATATATTTTTTCAACTTGGTGCTTTTATTCCTAGTTTTATAGTTCAAATTATTACCTCTATGTACACTTTAATCAATCACAGGGCACAATATCTTTATTGAATTTCATGTTTCACATGTTCATCTAATTTTATTATTTAATGGAGGTTGAATGTATTTTTGTTATATTTCCATTGAAGGAAAAGATTGCAACTCTAGTTCATCTTGCCAAGAAGGTTAGGTAAGTTATGTGAAGGGCCCTAAATGTTGTATGAATGGAGGATTCATATGGTGATATCATTTTAGTTTCAGGAGAATTTCAAATAGGAGTGGACTCACCTTCATCTTATATGGCTTACATAGAAAAGGTGTTCCATTTAAACATAACATAGACACCTAGATTTATTAATTTAATTTTTGCAATGGATCGTGTGAGAATTTACAAATATAAGCCACCATATTTCCATCAGGAAAATCAATAACAATAGTATTTTGAGGTCCATTTGTTAGTCCATGCACTTCCAATCTCATAGTTGGCTCGCAAGAATTACAAGGTATATCTATCCTCAGACCTTCATTCATCATAGTTATGGGTCACCAAAAAGCCATGGTTATTGGTCAACTACATAAAATTCTTGCCACCAAAGTAAATTTTATAGGCCATACATTGTTAGCATCACAATTAGATTGCAAGAATTATAGGGAATCTTTATCCTTGGATATTCATTCTCCATGGTTATCGGTCATCCAAAAATCCATGGTTAAGGGTCAAGGACACAAAAGCCTTTCCATTGAATTCTGTTTGCTAGGCTACATACTGGTATCATAGTTCACCTACATGAATCACAAGTATCTCTATCCTTGGATCTTCACTCATCATGGTTATGGGTCATCCACAAACACACAATGATGGGTAAACTATGCAAAACCTTTGTCTTCAAAATCACTTGGTTATGGGTCATCCACGTACCCATAGTTATGGGTCAACCATACAAAACCCTTCTCTTAATTAGCTCATATTCAACAAATTCTTCTCAAGAGGGAGCTCGACATAATGGGGACCATTGCTTCCTAAGGGGGGAGGAGTGATCTGTATGTGACTGATGTCCACCCATGATATTTACCAATGGTAATGTAACTCAAGATGGCTATAAATAATGATCCTTATTTTCTAAAAAGAGACATATCATCCACCATAATGTATTATTAAAACTTTATTTCATTTAATAAATGGTTTTCTAGAATGGTTATGATCCCTATCTATATAGTGTGTATTTTGAATTTGTTTGGTCTCTTTCCTCTCAGGGAATTCATGTCTTGTAGATATTAGACCCCCAAATATTCAAATAAACTAATTAATAAAATGTAGAAAAAAATAAAAAATAAAAAAATATAAATAATCTATCTTACAAAGAAAACATCTAATCACATTTAAGAAAAAAATCAAAAGCCATGTCTTCCTTTAACAACCATGATAACATCATTCTTAAAAATTTATCCTTATGTAACAAATTCTCATATTTTCTTCGTAGTATCAATATAAAATGTATGGTTTCTTATTCTCATCATGACATTTATGTAAAAATAAATAAGGATTATAATTTAATTGTGACAGTAGACTTACACTACTCACCTTAATAATAATACCTTGTGGTCCTTTAGAATTTAAGCTCTTCCAATCATTATGTTTCATATTAGGTTTAAAGTAAAATTTTAGATTGTATATGTATTAATATTAGATATATTTATACCAAAAAGTCTATTTTCATATCAAAATTGTCGTTCTATGACCTTTTCTCTAAAATCAATCATGCACAGGGTTATGATTGTCTTCCTATGCCCCTGACCCCTTCATCCTCCCTTTACTCCCATCCTTGATAAATTCTCTATCTAAGGACTTCCCGTGGAATTTCATGCTTCGGGGGAGGGGCTACAAACCCCTCCAACCAACTAGTAGACCTGGCCCCCTCTACAAACCTTGACTCCAACCAATCTAAGATAGTTCATACCTCCCCATAATTCATGGAAAAAATCATAGGAAAGGAAATGGAAATGATCCATGATGGGACCCAGCCCACTTGGCACGCACTTTGCACTTTTATGTATGACTTGGAAAGATTACGTGGCGAACAAATATCTTTGTCCACGGGTTTTCGTGAAGGTGGTCGCTGGAGTATTGAATGTGGGGAGTAAATGTCTGTATGCTGCCTCGAAACACGCCTTAACCCTAACCTTTCACGGCATTCTCTTAATTGTTCTTTAGTGATTTTGCTCTGAGGTATTCCGCTATAGTCGAGGGTTTGTTGGTCTCTGTAACAGAACACTGTGTGCATTATGCTGTGAGTATGTTCGGCTCCTGGTGCTATCTGAGAAGTTGAATCCGCCTCTGGTTAACCTCTTTGTTCGTTTAATGGCAACGATTTTTTTTTGTTGTGAAGGCTACTCGGCCTGGTTCCGTGGCTTAACTTCGGTAAGTTGTTTTGCTATTTCTCTTTCCTTGCATGCATGGGTTTCTTAGTATATTGCTCGTCTCTGGTTGTGGTTATTATGCCTGTTGTCTGTATATATACTATGATTCTAGCTCGGGTTCCTTCGTAGCCGTCAATGGCAGTCACTGTTTCTTGCTGTACTCCTGGTTATTTGGCGTCTTTGGTTCAAATTCTTTCTGGGTATTATTTGCTTGTGGTTATTCGGCTTTCTCACAGTGCGGCACTGTATTGGCTTGTGAGCACAGGACTTCTCGGGCACGCGTCTCCTGTTTAGAATAGGTAACTTCTCTCATCCATGCTTCAATATGACTTATTCTCTTGTCCTGGAACTAACCCAACTCGCTCCTTTGGTCGACAGTCCCTCAGTCTCGTTTAGGTTATCATGCTATGGTATTCGGCTGCGCTTTCCAGGTAAATCTCTTTGGGTTTTCTTATCTTCCTACAGGTATTAACATTTCCCTTGAATTTGATTTATACTGTCTGTTCTACTGCACATGAAATTGTATTGTTGCAGGTCTCTGTTGGTGACCTGGGTGGTGTGTCTTCCGGCGCTTAGTTGTTCGGTCGTTCTCTTTCTGGGTAGGCCTGAAACCCCCAATATTTGTCTACAGTCTCGATTTCTATTGAATACTCATCTCCTGGTCTAGTTCCTTGGTCACTGTGTGCACTTATTCGACTGTAATTGTATTTCGTTGCTTCTATGTGAAATGTATAAGAGTTTGGAACCACTGGTTATTGGTTTTTGTCCAAACCCTGTTTCTGGGTTTTTCTAATTCACAAGATTTTTCAACTTATCAGTCGTACTCAGATCTGTTTATGTATTGATGGACTTTGTCTTCCGTAATGTTATTTGGCTCTACCAATTGTTACAGTAAATTCGACCCTTCGATGATTTAAATGAAACTTTGAATATAAAAGAGAGTGTGTAATTTTAGTTACCTCTGCGCATTTGGATTCTGAATTGTTAGTTGGTCTCTATGTCGTCAAACGCTGGAAACAATTGTGAACATTCATATGTAAATTCCCTATCTTCGTTGTCTGAATGTTGTATGCTAGAACTCTTGTTCAACCGCATGCGAGAATGAATCGATGACTGTTGGTTTTGTAACTGTGAATCACTGTGACTTCGTCTGCTTGCTTAATATTTGATTACGATTCATGTTTGCGTCGTTGCAATAACAAATTAATGAATATTATTTGTACAGTAATCTTACAGATAGAAAAAACGTAAATTCACTTAAGCAATCACTTGAACAGATGGTATAGATGGACAATGGCTTTCTGTTTGAATGCTCTGACTGTTACTATTTCTTTTTCTCCTTAATTAACTCAACTCTGCTCAACCGAATTGAACCCCATTCTGCTACATTTGTTTTGTCTTTATAGTTCTCTATTTTCAGTTGGTGTTTACAGTTAATTCAACTGATACAGAATACGGTTACAAAATTCCTACTTTTGTCAATAACTACATTCATTTGGTATTCCAAGACTTGTAGGAACAGTTTGCTGTTATTTCCCTAATTACATGGACTACTTCCTAATTAACAGTTGAGCCACAGTAATCCTAACTGAAAATAAAAAGAGATGTCTAATTTTACTGACTTTGTAAAATAAAATAAAAGAAAAATTATTCCCATAAGAATTTGACAGTTCAATCAATCACTAGCTTTTGAACCTGGTTGGAATTTTTTCTGCCCAATTACGGTGAGCTGGATGCTCCTGCATCAGGCTCCCGAGGTGAAAAGAGATCATGACTCTGGTTCATGAGCTCCTCTACCGATGTTCCTGTTCGTTCAATCTGCCTGGAGTCAAGCCATGAGTTGTCCTCAATCGGACGGTTCTTCCACTTAACTAGGTATTGAAAATAATTTTTCCGTCGAGTACGCCTAACTACCTGAGTTTCAAGGATGTCTTCGATCTCAGGAGGTTGGACATAAGGCATTTGTCTTTTCCAAGTTTCTCCGTCTTCCTGGGTGTTTCGCGTGGATTGTCCGGGTTCATCCTTCTTTTCCTCCAACAGATCATCAGTATACAGAAACAGATATGCCACATTGAAGATAGGTGATATGCCTACTCTAGGTGGTAGTTGTATTTTGTAGGCATTCGCTGAAAACTTTCGCAAAATCTTACAAGGCCCTATCTTCTTGTACTTCAGTTTATTGTATGTACCCTTAGGGAAGCGTTCCTTATGCAGGTGTACCAGAACTTCGTCCCCTACCTCAAAATGAATTTCTCTTCTTCTTAGATCTGCATGTTCCTTATATTTTGTGCTGCTGTCCTATAATTTTGTTTTCACCTGTTCATGTAAATCCCTCATTGCATTAGCAAAATCTTCTCCATCCGCACTCCGTCGTTCCTGTAAACCAAGATCCCGAAGTTCATGCACTCCATGAGGGTGCATGCCATATAGGATCTGAAAGGGACTGAGACCCGTGATACGATTTGGCGAATCGTTGTAAGCAAACTCTGCTTGCGCTAGCACTCGATCCCACATCCGAGAATTTTCCCCGACTAAGCTGCGTAACAGATTTCCCAAACTTCTATTCACAACCTCTGTCTACCCGTCGGTTTGCGGGTGATAAGCAGAACTGTAGCTTAATTTGGTGTTCATTTTTTTCCATAAGGTACGCCAAAAATGTCCCGTGAACTTCACGTCTCTATCTGATAGGATGGTTGTTAGCAACCCGTGTAATCTGACAATCTCATTAAAAAACAAGTGGGCCACATGAGTGGTGTCACTAGTTTTCCGACAAGGTACAAAATGTGCCATTTTTTAGAAACGATCCACCACTACCATCACTGAATCATAACCTTTCTGCGTTTTTGGAAGTCCCAAAACAAAATCTAAACTCACCAAATCCCAAGGTCTGCCTGGAATAGGTAATTGCGTATATAATCCTGTGTTCTGGCTATGTCCCTTCACTAATTGACACACCTTACACTTAGTCACAAAACGTTGTACGTCTCGTCGCATTCTTGGCCAAAAATAAAAATGACTAAGTTGCTCCAAGGTCTTATCTATACCGAAGTGTCTAGCCAAACCCCCGCTGTGTTTTTCACGAATAATATTCTCCCTCATGGAACAGCTGAGGATACACAATTGTCCTCCCTTAAAAAGCAATTTTTCATGTATATTGTAATCCAAGCAAGGACTATTACCCCTTATCAAAGGGTTCTGGCATGCCTCATAGGCTTCTTTGAAATCTGTGTCTATTTTGTAAAGATCTCGTAAATGTTCAAAACCCAAAACCTGTACAGTGCTTTCCTGTAAAAGTTGGGCTTTTCTACTTAATGCATCAGCCACCTTATTTGCTTGTCCACTGATATGTTTCTGCACAAAATTAAAACTCTGTAAGTACTCCACCCATTTGGCATGTTTATGATTGAGTTTGTGTTGCTGCATTACATATTGTAATGCAGAATTATCTGAAAACAACACGAACTCGTTCCCTAACAAATAATGCCTCAAGTGTCTTAGAGCCTGTACCACTGCGTAAAATTCTTTGTCATATGAGGAGTACTTCTGCCTACTCTCATTCAGTTTTTCGCTGAAAAATGCTACAGGTCTGTCCTCCTGACTGAGTACAACCCCGATTGCTGTTCCACTAGCATCACAACATACCTGAAATAATTTTTGAAAATCTGGTAGCCTGAGAATCGGTCTTTCTGTTATCTTCTTTTTCAATAGTTGAAAACTTTTTTCTGCTGCTTCTATCCATCGAAAAGGTTGGCTAGCCTTTTTGATGGTCTCCAACATAGGAGCACAAATTCCGCTGAAATTTTTAAGAAACTTCCTATAGAAACTTGCCAATCCATGGAAACTACGTACCTCAAACAAATTCTTTGATGACGGCCAATTTATTATTGTTGTTACCTTTTCCGGATCCATCTTCAATTCGTTTTTTGCTATCACAAATCCCAGATAAATTAACTCTCTTTGCAGAAACGTACATTTCTTCAGATTTATTAATAACTTGTTTTGTTGTAGCTTTCCAACACTTTGCGCACATGCCAGAAGTGTTCTTCTTTTGTCTTGCTAAAAATAAGAATGTCTTCCGAATAAACAATTACAAATTTCCCAATATACTCCTTTAACATCTCATTCATGAGTCTCATGAATGTGCTGGGTGCATTGCTCAACCCGAACGGCATGACCAGCCATTCATATAATCCTTCATTTGTTTTAAAAGTTGTCTTCCACTCGTCTCCCTCTCGTATCCGCATCTGGTGATATCCACTTTTTAAGTTTATTTTAGAGAAGTCAGCTGCCCCACTCAAACAGTCCAACATATCATCCATACGCGGTAACGGAAATCTGTACCGGATGGTGATTTTATTGATGGCCCTGGAATCAGTGCACATCCGCCATTCTCCTCCCTTTTTTGGGGTGATAATTGTTGGTACAACACATGGGCTTAAACTTTCTCTGATTAATCCTTTGTCCAATAGTTCTTGCACCTGTTTCCTGATTTCTTCATTATCCTTGGGGCTCATTCGATAGGCTGCCTTATTTGGTAAGCTGGCTCCAAGTATGAAGTCGATATGGTGACTAATACTCCGCTTGGGAGGTAACTTGTCTGGCAAGTCGTCCACTACTATATCTGTAAATTCTTCCAACATCTGTTGTATTTCTATAGGTAAATCTGTGATTTCTGTATGCAAGAGGACTGTCCTTGTCTTCTTGACTACAACATAACTTATTTCACTGTTCTCAACCTGTTTTAAAAATTGTTTTCCGCTCATTAGTAATGCCTTGGTTTCATTTACTTCAGTTGTTTCCTTCTCTTCTCTGATATGCACAAGGGTAAGCCTGACCCCATCTTTTTCGAACTTATAACAGTTCATCACTCCATCGTGTGTCACCTTTCTATCATATTGCCAAGGTCTACCCAATAAGATGTGACATACGTCCATCGGCATAATGTCGCAAATGATTTTATCCTTGTATCGTCCTATCTGAAATTCAACTTCACTCTGTTCGTCCACTAGTAACTAGTGCCCCTTTTGTAGCCATGAAACTCGATACAGATTGGGGTGTTTTAAACGCTTCAATCCCAACTTCTCCACCATTTCTGTGGACACCAAATTGTTCGTACTTCCACTGTCGATTATCATCTTACAACACTTACCCTGCGATTTGCAAACTGTCCTGAATAGAGCCTTCCGCTGCGTCTATTTGACACTCTCATCAACTGGTTTCAGTAATACTTTATTCAGCACTAAAGCTTCTCCCGTTTCTGGGGCATTTTCTGCCTCTTGAGGGGGTGCTGATGCTTCCTCCGGTTGCGCCACATATGCACCTCGCTATCCAGTTGAATCTATTTCTGGGAACTCAAACGAGCGGTGCCCCCACTTGTGGCATCTATAACACTAATAACCAGTTCCCCTTCCATGGCCATTTCCTCTGCCGCGTTGGAACGATCTGCCACCTCTCGTTCCGTCTCCTTTTTCTGCTATTCCCGAAGTCCTTGAACTACTAGCTTCCTCGCTGTTGCTGGCAGTTCGGCCCCTGCCATAGGACTGGCCTCTTCCTCTGGTAGACCCTCGTCCTCTCCGGGCATTCTGTCTTCGGTTAATTTTCTCCTCTGCATTAATTGAGCTCTGGTATGCCTCCTCAGTATTATTTGGAGACAAAATGCTTATTTCATATAAAATATCCATCCTCAGTCCATTAACATATCTAGCTGTCCTTTCTGCCGTATCCTCTGTGTATCCAACTCGCAAATTCACTCGATAAAATTCCTTTGTATACTCTTTCACAGTCAGTTCCCTCTGTCTCAAATTTTGTACCTGTCTATGTAACGCAATTTGATAATCCCTTGGCAGAAATCTGCCCTTCAATTTAGCTACCATCCTTGTCCAAGTTTGAATCAGTGTTTTGTTCAACCTCTTTCTCTCATTCTGGACACTGTCCCACCAGAGAGCTGCGTGTCTTTTCAGCTTTGTTGCTGCAAACTTGACCCTACGGTCTTCACTAACTTCCTCGCATTCAAAATACTTGTCCATCTCACTAATCCAATCTAACAAAACATCAATAAAGAAACTACCATCGTAAGTCGGGAGTTCTGGTTTTGGTCTGCTGTTTGACAATAAGACAGACTTCAGTAATTTCACTTCTGCTAATTCGCCTTCAGGCCCCTCTGCTGCGACTTCCACCTCTTCTTCACTCATATCATCCATTTCTGGATCTCTTCTCCTACCTTCCTCTACTGCTTCCAACCGAGAAGTAAGAACTCTGAGTTCTTCTCGTAATCCCTCATCTGCCATTCTACGAGCACCTCAGCCTCGTCCTCATCTACCTACATCCATTTTTCCCAAATCTCTTCAACTCAATCTGCTCTGATACCACTCTAATGGGGCCCAGCCCACCTGGCACGCACTTTGCACTTTTATGTATGACCTGGAAAGATTACGTGGCGAACAAATATCTCTGTCCGCGGGTTTTCGTGAAGGTGGTAGCTGGAGTATTGAATGTGGGGAGTAAATGTCTGTACGCTGCCTCGAAACACGCCTTAACCCTAACCTTTCACAACATTCTCTCGATTGTTCTTTGGTAATTTTGCTCTGAGGTATTCTGCTATAGTCGAGGGTTTGTTGGTCTCTACAACAGAAGACTGTGTGCGTTATGCTGTGGGTATGTTCGGCTCTTGGTGCTATCTGAGAACTTGAATCCGCCTCTGGTTAACCTGTTTGTTCGTTTAATGGCAACGGTTTTTTTTTATTGTGAAGGATACTCGGCCTGGTTCCGTGGCTTCACTTCGGTAAGTTGTTTTTCTATTTCTCTTTCCTTGCATGCGTGGGTTTCTGAGTATATTGCTCATCTCTGGTTGTGGTTATTATGCTTGTTGTCTGTATATATACTATGATTCTAGCTCGGGTTCCTTCGTAGCCATCAATGGCAGTCACTGTATCTTGTTGTACTCCCTCTGGTTCTTTGGCGTCTTTGGTTCGAATTCTGTCTGGGTATTATTTGCTTGTGGTTATTTGGATTTCTCACAGTGCGGCAATGTATTAGCTTGTGAGCATAGGAATTCTCGGGCACGCATCTCCTATTTAGAAAAGGTAACTACTCTCGTCCATGCTTCAATATGACTTATTCTCTTGTCCTGGAACTAACCCAACTCGCTCCTTTGGTCGACAGTCTCTCGGTCTCGTTCAGGTTATCATGCTATGGTATTCGGCGGCACTTTCCAGGTAAATCTCTTTGGGTTTTCTTATCTTCCTAAAGGTATTCACATTTCCCTTGAATTTGCTTGATACTGTCCGTTCTAATGCACATGAAATTGTATTGTTGCAGGTCTCTGTTGGTGACCTGGGCGGCGTGTCTTCCAGCGCTTAGTTGTTCGGTCGTTCTCTTTCTGGGTAGGCCTGAAACCCCCAATATTTTTCTGCAGTCTCGATTTCTATTGAAGACCCATCTCCTGGTCTAGTTCCTTGGTCACTGTGTGCGCTTATTCAACTGTAATTGTATTTCGTTGCTTCTATGTGAAATGTATAAGAGTTTGGAACCACTGGTTATTGGTTTTTGTCCAAACCCTGTTTCTGGGTTTTTCTAATTCACAAGCTTTTCCGACTTACCAGTCGTACTCAGCTCTGTTTATGTATTGATGGACTTTGTCTTCCGTAATGTTATTTGGCTCTACCAATGGTTACAGTAAATTCGGCCCTTCGATGATTTAAATGAAACTTTGAATATAAAAGAGAGTGTGTAATTTTAGTTACCTCTGCGCATTTGGATTCTGAATTGTTAGTTGGTCTCTATGTCGTCGAACGCTGGAAACAATTGTGAACGTTCATATGTGAATTCCCTGTCTTCGTTGTCTGAATGTTGTATGCTAGAACTCTTGTTCAACCGCATGCGAGAATGAATCGATGACTGTTGGTTTTGTAACTGTGAATCACTGTGACTTCGTCTGCTTGCTTAATATTTGATTACGATTCATGTTTGCGTCATTGCAATAACAAATTAATGAATATTATTTGTATAGTAATATTACAGATAGCAAAAATGTAAATTCACTTAAGCAATCACTTGAACAGATGGTATAGATGGACAATGGTTTTCTATTTGAATGCTCTGACTGTTACTATTTCTTTTTCTTCTTAATTAACTCAACTCTGCTCAACCGAATTGAACCCCATTCTGTTACATTTGTTTTTTCTTTATAGTTCTCTGTTTTCAGTTGGTGTTTACAGTTAATTCAACTGATACAGAATATGGTTACAAAATTCCTACTTTTGTCAATAACTACATTCATTTGGTATTCCAAGACTTGTAGGAATAGTTTGCTGTTATTTCCCTAATTAACAATTGAGCCACAGTAATCCTAACTGAAAATAAAAAGAGATGTCTAATTTTACTGACTTTGTAAAATAAAATAAAAGAAAAATTATTCCCATAAGAATTTGATAGTTCAATCGATCACTAGCTTTTGAACCTGGTTGGAATTATTTCTGCCCAATTACGGTGAACTGGATGCTCCTGCATCAATCCATATCGAGAAGAAAGAAAACACCTCCATTTCCAAATATATAGGGACTCTATAGATTCACATCCCTCCAACCTGATTGAATGGAAACATTCAATTTCTAAAGGATCATGCTCTAATATGAAACTTTAAAGGAATATCACTGATGGAAAAATATCACCTTCATTAGATCACGCAACAATGGAAGCCAAAAGCACACTCAGAGGTAAAATTAGGTTCAAAGGGATTCTTCACCATGGTCTTCTGATGTCTATGATATCGAATGGTGGTAATATATGGATGACATTACTTCTTGAGTTCAATTTGGTTGTACATGCATAGTTGGGTGGAATGATTCAACCCCGAAAAGGAACACATCTCCTAGGCCCTTATCTGGATATGCATGTATTATTTTCCATACATGTCTTAGGATTCAAAGACATTAGAAGAAATAGGAAGTAAGCTAGGCAAGTTTTTTACCTCTCAGAACAAACAAAGCACATATTCCACAGCTCTTATTATTCAATATTAATTTGTAGGAAAATAGCAGGCTCACTCCCTAAAGCCATAGCATAAGAACCAAAATATATAGACTCGTTGCAAACCGTTGACTATGATAATTTCCCTTCTATTATAGAAACTTTTACAACCATGGTCATTTATTCCATGATTTCCCCCTAAATGAATAGTAGAAAGATAAAAAAGAGAAAAAAACAAAGGATGAAGATGACTATATGAATCCCCTTCAAGAAACACCGCGATAATAAGAGTACTACCCCAACAACTCCTAAAATTCAAATGATAGGGGAAAACTTTGAAGTTTTAGAAAAGTTGTCAGAAGGATCACCCAAAGCAGGAGAACATCTTGGAAATCCCTCCAAATGATCTTGACAAATGATATTTCGAAAAGTGTAATGGCCTCGGGTTAAAAGTTGAAGTAATAAAAATTAATAAAGGAAAAAAACACCAAGGTAAGGGAACATGTATTCCAAGATGGATGTTGGGAAAAACAACCAAGTGGGCATCACTTGTTGTTTATTATGGCTAGGGAAATTCACAAAGTCATTGGAAAAGGATTTGGAAAGGTAAAAGGGAATTAATTAGCATTATACTTATGAAAATAAAGGAAAATAGGAGAAAAGGGAGAAGAAAAGTTAAAACTTTCCATGAGGAGGAAAATTGAAGGAAAATGGAGGAAAAACAAGAAAATAGAGGCCTCAATAATAAAAAGGCTTTTGAGAATCAATTCACAACCTTTTGTCAATTTATTTTTGTAGCTCTCTCTATTATCTCATACTATTACACACTTAGAGAATTCTTGGAGCACTTTACCATTGGAAAAAGAAAGAAAAGGAAGGTAAAGGATGGAAGAGCGAAGGAAAGGACAAGAAATAAATTTTGGATCAAGCATCTTCAGTAAGAGGAATTGTAGGTAACAGGTTGCATGTGTGATTTCCTAACTGGTTTGTGTATGCATGGTAGATGAATTTGTGTATTTGGTTATTTTTTTCATTGGCATGGGTTATGCTAGCTATGACAATAGTTTCAACTTTGCATTGTCATTTCCAGAAACCAATGGCGTGATGGGGTTTTGCTATTTGGTTGAGCCCTAGATTTCTGGAATATTTTAGAACTGGATGAGGAAGCCTTAGGAAAATTCCCAAGGCTTGTGGGTGGTTTAGTCTCTGGGAAGCCCTCAAAGGGATGGTGGAGATAGGAAAATTCCTTAAGGTAATGGTGAAGAAATTTTGTGGCATCCAAACTTGTTTTGGACTTAGTGATCTCTTGGATGGTTTTGGGGGGATCATGGTAGCCCTCAGGTGGTGGTGGTTCAATATTGTAGAAACCATGATTGTTTATTTATCAATTTTCTTATGCGATCTCCAAAATCAAGGCATTTTCATGCATGCAGTTGTGGGATCAGATCACAAAAACATCAATCTAGCTCAGGGTTTGGGCACTGGGAGTGGTTTTTCTTCCTCTAAGAGTCCTGTGAACCCTATAGGACGTTAGTATGTGGTTGGTAAGTTCGAATTGTTAGACCTACTTCATTAATTTGATCTAGGAGGTAGGGTCATGTCATAGTATCCCTTATCTCATGTTTAACATGGCAGGTTGGTGAAACTAGGAAAATGTGAGAGGAGCACATTACAAATTGGTATTAGAGCATGCTTCAATACTAGAACTAGATTGAAGGAATGTGTTTGTCATACATGCATGTCAATGTTTATGGGGTAGTTATGCATGCATTTCCATGGTTATTTTTGGCATGCATGAGGTGATTATATGTAATTAGTGTTATCATGCATGATGTTAATATATTGATATGATTATGTATATACATGTATCATGCTAATATGGATTGATTTTTTGGATGAGGTAGCCTCCCCTAAGCTTCAATAAGGTATGTTATTATGTTTGTATTTGGTTTATCTAACATGGTATGTTGAAAGGAAGAAGAAGGTCAAAGATGAGTAGAAAAATGGTGCATTACATTTCATGAGACACTCCTTACAGATTACATGAGAAGCACAAAGATGAGTATTCTCTTGACATAGTAAATACCTTGAGAAGTTTAAAGAGTTGCAAAATAGATAATGGCATGATCATTCAATCATAAGAAGGGCTTGCCAGGGCACAGGAAGAAAAGACAGAAGCCAATGCAACTATCCTTCAAGATTTTTCAGACTTACATAGACACGGAAAACCAAGCATCAATTATGGACAAGAGGAAAAGAATATGGTATCAAGTCTCATAGTGGGCACAAGTAAAAAAATGAGGACACAGTCAAATATGGAAAGTTCTTGAATACACTTGACAGAAGAGGCAATAGATATGGGTTCTACTCTAGTTCTGGTTTAGACAAGTATCATGGTCATCATCACTATCATCCTTATAAGAGGAGTGGGAGGGGATACATGCCAGATGAGTTTAAGAAATCCAAGGAAGATATATTCAATGGAGAGTTGAAGAAACCAAAGGATGAAGAGGCATGCTGACTGGGATGAAGAAGATCTTTGAGCTTCATGATTACATATAGAACATGAAGGCCATGATAGCTATTTTCAGTGTCAAAGGGAAAGCAAACATCTAGTGGAAAGATGTGAAGTGTGTTAGAGACATCAGAAAATAGGTATTGAGTTGGCATGAATTCAAGAGACTCTTTAGGAAGAAGTATTTTTCAAAGACGTACTACGATGGAAAATCCAAGGAGTTTTATGAGCTGAATATGGGATCTATAATAGATGAGGAGTACACGACTAAGCTCCTAGAGTTGTTCAGGCATGTGCCATATATTAAGGATGAGAAGAGAAAAGGTCATAGATTTATCAGTGGACTGTTATTAGAATTTAAGGATTAGATTAAGTATGATGAGCCTCAGTTGGTGAAAGAAATGATTGGAAAGTTGAAGCATTTTTAAGAGGAATTGAATTATAATGATGATTCTAAGAAGGGTTGGAAAGGTAATTACAATACCAAAGTAGAGTGGCCACCAAAGCACTGCAACACCTCAGGATGCAAGTGAGAGGGAAAATGTTTCTCCTTACAAGAAGTTTAATGTAGTTGAGAAGGGACATCAATTGCAACCTGGAGAGAAGAGGAACAAATGTAGTGGGCCTTTTCAGTGTTGGATATGTGGTAAGGATCATTGCAAGAAAAGTTTTCCAATATATCATGGTGGCGGGCCTCATATCTACAATTCTCAAGAGGTGTAGACAGTTGGGGATGTTGGATAGAGCATTCCTCTTATATATGTAACATTTCATAGAATGCAGGGAGGTCACTAGGCATCCTTCATTCAGATGGAAGGTAATATTTTTGATCAATTTGTTTCAATTTTAATTGAACTTGGATCTAATTATAATTATGTTAATTTTGACCTTGCAGATAAGTGTGGTTTGAGAAAATAAGTGCATGCTGACTCTTGGTTGGTGTATTTAGCTACATGTACTAAAAAAGGAGTTCATCATTGGGCATGAGATTGTGTATTTGAGTTGAATGGTATTCCTACACTAACACATATAAATGTGCTTCCATTGGTTTCATATAGTATGCATATGGTTATGGATTTGTTGTACCTTCACAGGACTAAGATGGATTTTTATAAGAAGGTTATCAATTTCTTGGATGATGGTGAGAAGACAATACTGCAAGGTAAGAGGAAACCTACATTAGTGATGACAGTTACAACTATGCAGGATAAGTTTAGTTGTACGAAATGGTGTGTATTATTTGCAGTGCACGTTTCGTGTGATAAAAGTAAGGATGTTGAGGATGTGAAAGTGTTGAAGAGGTATTTGATTTTATAGTAGTTTCAGGATGTATTTCCAGTAGATATTTCAAAGTTTCCACATCACATGGAGGTGGACATTTCTATTTAGTTGGTACCAGGAGCAACACTAGCATCAATGACACCTTATAGGATTTAACACTCTAGAGTTAGTGGAACTAAATTTGCAGTTGAAGGAAATTTTTGACAAGGAATACATTAGGCCAAGTGTATCACCCTAGGGTGCACCAATGTTGTTTGTGAAGAAGGATGCCACTCTCAAGTTGTGTATTGATTATAGGTAGCTGAACAAGCTAACCATCATGAACATGTATCTATTGTCAAGGATCGATGATTTGTTTAATCATTTGAAGGGATAAATAGTGTTCTCGATGCTTGATCTGAGATCAAGATGTCATTAGGTATGCATCAAAGAAGAGGACATCTACAAAATCGCATTCTATACTAAGTATGGGAATTATGAGTTTCTTGTGGTTCCTTTTCGATTGACTAATGCTCCAGCTAATTTTATGTTTTTGATGAATATTCTGTTGTGTCCTTATCTGGATTTTTTTTTTATAGTATTCATCGATCATAGATTAATATATTCTAAGAATGAGGAATAGCACGCATAAGACCTAGAGAAGTATTGATATTTCTAGTAGAGCATTAGTTGTATGGCAAGCTTAGTAAGTGTAGTTTCTTTCAAATAGAGGTACATTACTTGGGACATGTTAATTCCAAGGAAGGCATAGCAGTGGATTTAGAAATGACTAGAGCTATCATGGAATGCAAAGCTCCTAGGAATGTGGATCCAGTAAGATCATTCATGGGGTTAACAAGTTATTACAAGACGTTCATTAGGAAATTTTCACGGATTTCCTATCCTATCACACCATTGTAGAGGAAAGGAAGAAATTTGAATGGACAGAGGAATATGCAGTTATTTTTTAGCAATTGAAGCAGTTTCTTACAAATTATCTAGTTCTAAAGATTATAGATCAAAATAAAGAGTTTGTGGTGTGTCTATATTCTTGTAAGAGGGGACATGGTGGAGTCATGATGTAGGAGGGATAGGTGGTATGCTACGAGTCAAGGAAATTGAATGAGCATGAGCATAATTATGTGATTCATGATCTTGAGTTGGTAGCGATCATTCATGCATTGAAGATGTGGAGGAACTACCTTCTTGGTAAGAGGTTTGTATTGATCAGTGATCACAATGGGATGAGATATTTGTCTGACCAAACTAATGTGAATTCAAGAAAAACTAGATGGTTGTCCATGCTATGTGGGTTTGACTTCAATATCAGGTACATTAAGGGTAAGTAGAACATGGTTACATATTTTCTTAGCGGGAAGGGTGCATGTAAATCAAATTGCAACTATGAGTTCATATGGGACATATTTACACTATTAGATCTTACAAGTAGGAGAACAAGACAATGGGTATCAAAATCTTAAACATAGGTTACAACAATAGGGTACATGTGATCAAGATGTGGATTATCATCTCATGACAGATGGTTTGGTGAGATTTAGGAATAGGATCTATGTGCTAGAAAATGGTGAGAGCAAGAAGCTTATCTTCAGGAAATTTCATGTTAAGTCGTATTCAGGTCATCCAGGATATCAAAAGACTCTAAAAGATATGAATAAGCTCTACTACTGACCAAATCTGAAGAAAGAGGTAGTTGATTTTGTGGCTAGGTGTTTGGATTGTCAGCATGTAAAAGGAGAGTGAAAGAATTTAGGTGGTTTATTGCAGCCAATTCTAATTCCAAAGTGGAAATGGGAGGTCATTTATGAGGATTTCGTTATAGATTTGTTGTGGACATCTAGAGAGCATGATTCCATCATGATTGTGGTTGGTAGGTTGAATAAGGTACCTCATTTCATTAGAGTGAAGTCTACTTATTCACCTAGTGAGGTAACATGGGTATTCATTAAGGATATAGAGATATTGCATGGTATTCTTAAGAAAATTGTATCTGGCAGAGATTCCAAATTCATTTCTAAGTTATAGAAGGATTTCTTTGCAGGTTCGGGTACAGAGTCAGACGTAAGGAGAACCTATCATCCATAGATAGATGGACAGATAGAGAGAGTCAAAAGGATTTTGGAGGACATTTGGAGTATGTATGTTATGCTCCAACAGAGGAGTTGGGAGGACTATCTTACATTGGTTGAGTTTTCTTATAGTAATGGTTATTAAGATTCATTGAGGATGAGTTTGTTTGAGGCACTTTATGGGTGGAGTTGTAAAACTCATATCAATTGGAGTGATATAGTGAAAAAGGTACTTATTGGATTTGACATATTCATAGAGATGGAACAGGATCTCCATGTTATGAAGATGAATAGAGAAGCAATGTAGGGTAGGCATAAGAGATATGTAGATCATCGCAGGGAATTTAAGGAAATTTAGCTTGGGGAGTATGTGTGCTTGTGCATCAAACTCAACAATACCTCCTTAAGGATTGGATCATGTTCCAAACTGGCACCTTGGTATTTTAAGTCTTCTGAGATATTTGAGGGGATTAGACCAATGGCCTACAGACTTGCACTACCTCCGATAGTGAAAATCCATTATGTTTTCCATGTGATATTACTTAAGAAATATCTGAAAGATGTTGATTATCTGATTGAGTGGTTTCTATTACAGGTGGATCCAAAAGGATAATTCTAGCCACAACCTCACTACATATTGCAGTTGTTAACATGTTATAGACATATTTGGGCACTACAACCCCAATCACATATGTCCATAAACCAAGGGCTCCTAAACCCCTAAAAGTGTTGTTTCATACCCTAAAGGAACAACGTCAACTGATTACATCATTTCCTAGAAGTTCTCCCTAGAAAACTGCTCAGAACTGGTCAAAACTGGACCATACAGACTGCTCCATGTTGAGGGTGTGATGCATCTCACCTATCACATGCAAAGGGTCCGATGCATACTGAAAAACCCTTTTGTAGGATGCAATGAGAAAGAGCAGACAAATGGCAAAGGTAGTTTTCTAGGTGGAAACCCAGAGAATCTTTTAGAAACTGCTCATTTGACACTTGCCTCTCTGAATTCTCCCAGGGATGAGTAAGAGATCATGAAATCTCCACATGGAACCAAGAACTACCAGTGAAATGACACTAATCAAAATCCCAGAAGCTGACTCACCCACCTGCAAATATCTATATATGGATCCCTCATCCTAGAGATCCAAAGGCTGGAATTTTGTATTTTGTAAGGAAGTGTTGTTGGTTTCTCTATGAAACATTGTAGTGTTTGGTGATCTAGCTTTTCATGAGGTGAAGAGGGCTTTCATGTTGGGAGGATGGCACTGGATCAGACCGCTGGGCTATAATCCTCTCTTCTACTACTTCAATCAATAAAGCTATTTGATTTTTCCTCCGTATACTTGTATATTTATGAATCTTGTATTGGTGTATGCATTTGTATGGTTAATATACATCTGGTCCTATATTGTTTATGGTTATAGATCTCTATGCTTTGATGGTATTATGTTGCTTTGACTCTACAGGTGTTCTTTGAAGCGGGACAAGTGAGGAAGGATTGGCAAAGCTCTGTCAAGGAGAGAGGAAACAAGTAAGGAGCCAAGCAAAAGACTGAGGTTGGTACTCTCTGCTTCTCTCTCATCTATCTCTCATAAAGAAAAACACAAGTAACTTTAGTTTGTTTGGTTCTAAGATAGCTACCCATATTAGTGGGACTAGCAAATATGAATGGACACTAGTTTTCCCAATAACATAACACCATAAAATTGTACAGATATTTGTACAAACTAAAAGATGCCTAAAGTCGTCAAGCATAATGCACAAGTGGATATGTTCCAGTTGAAGACATTATGAAGTTAAAGAAAAAATAACTTTCCTAATGTCTAATGTATATTGAATTAAAATTTGATGATCATGTGACTTTTCCTTCGATAGTCATGTGATCATGTAATTTTCCTTCGAAAGTCACATGATCAAATAAAAGGTAGACCTAGAAAATTTGAGACACTTCCCGCACTTCAATGATGATTCCTTGACATGTGCAAGTAAATGACAGCCAAATTCGAGTCACCCTAAAGATATGAAACCCTCAATGAAATCATCTTATCCTACTTTTCGGTCACTATCATTCATGAACCAAGAGAGGGAATATGGATTCAAAAATTCTATATAAACAAGCCATCGGAGGACTAAACTATGAGACAATGTTATGCTGGCCAAATTACCATCAGAGAAACTCCACATTTCATTGTTGAATAAAAGGAAGTAAGAGCACTAGCATGCTGGCCATATTGCTTCTAAGAAATCCATCATCTTAGTGAGAGAGGAGTCTACCATTGAGAGAGTTTTAATACTTCCATGAGAGAGAGGAGAAGCTGACAAAGAGATTAAGGAAAGGAACCTCCTTACTGAGGACATTTGTGCACCATAGGTCCAATAATTCTCTTCAATTTTTTAGTATTCATCTATTGTACTCATCTTCTACCACCAGTAGTTAATAAAGGGAGCCATTTTCCATTATTTTGTTGACTTGTTCAATTCATTAAGCATTATTTGTGTATTTATCTCCTTGTTTTAGTTTATGTTTGTATATGCATTGTTTTCACCATTTTGTAATGCTTTGTTTATCTTAGTATGTTCACTAACAACACCAACGTATTTATCTATATTCCCTTGCTAGGAACGACCAAATGCTAAGGAGGTGTATTTTGGTACACCATTGCTACAAAAACACTACTACAAAAATGGCGACCATACTGTTGCATTTTCATTATTATAAAGATTGTGTTTGCAATACCCTCTCTCTACATCATCACCTCAGAAGGCATTCAATACCTCTCTGTAGTTTTTGAGGGATGTTGTGGACCTATTGTTGGTCGAGAAGCTTGCTAATCTATAGATTCTTGTTGACCACACGAATTCTTCTCAGACAGACTCACACTCCACTATTTTTCTTCTGATAGAGGTGTCACAGCATCTGTGCATAGTGAAACCCACTTGGTTTCCAGAAATCGAAAAATATCTTGTAATTTATCATTTTCATGTGATTGGTGGCCTTTAGTGATTTTTCTTCACCTTTGCAAAGTTTTTCCAACAAATTTAGATTACTTAATTTCTCTACTAATCATAATTAGCTGGGTAGTTAGATTATCTTTAATTTTATTTACAATTCTCATATATCTTAATTAGAGGGAAAAGTAAATGGCCAAATTCCACAACGATTTTTCAAATCTATTGTGCTAGTTTTTCAAATCACATAGCTTAATTGGTGAAGGAGTAAGTGGTGCATCATCCAACAATATTGTTCCTAACAAAAGAACTCATTTCTTTTAATTTTTGGGACAAGGATCAAGTGTTATTATAGGAAATAAGTTATTTAGGCTTCTCTTGAGTCTCTTAGATGAACTTGGGTTTTCATATGAAACTTTCTTAAAGAACTTTAATTTCCATTTCCCTATTTTGAAATTCACATAATGTAATGGGAGAAAGAGTAAGCATCCCATGATATTCATATCATTTCTTTTTCATGTGAGGAACAATTTAAATATAGTGTAATTAGGAGGATATTGAAATAGATCACCAAAATTCCAATTGTCTCACACTTTATATGCTCAATTTATCACTTGCACATAATTACAAATCACACACTAATCTTCTATAATTTTCATATTAGAAGGTATCCAATTTCTAGAGATTTTGATACTTAGGTTATTTTAGGTTACATCTCACACCCTAAAGAAAAGTAAGACCCTCTAAAGAAACAGTAACTTGAACCAACTAAATTCCCCATAGGGGCCACCAAAGAATTTATAGTTCATTTTAGGACCACTAGGAGTAAGCATCCCATAAGATGTCATTCTCATGTTATGTCTTTGAGACACAACAATTAAATTTTTTGGGAGATTAAAAGCATCCCATGGAAAAGAATACCTAATCATGGCAGAGACCCGATTCAGAGGGGGTTCAACTTAAGTCCAGTGCGTGCGGTACTTTTTGGGACTACCTGACCCATATAGTGCTAAGTAATGGTAAATAAATACCAATAAGATAAATACTTGAATTCTGATGTGGGATGAAGGTACTTTAGTGGCCAAAATATAGGGCATCCATCCCTATAGGTGGAGGTGCAGGTAACACCAAATCCTCATCCATTACCTTGGTCAATTCTTTGGTTGTAGGAAGGTGTCGCCAGTTCTTCCATGACGTTGCCCCAATACCCATCCTAATATATCTTCCCAAGGCCTATTTACATTGAGAGTGCTAAGGACAAATAGATTTTCATAGGGTCTTTTATAATACATAAAAAATAAATGAAAAACTATTTTTTGTTTGATTAATCAAATAGGCTAAAGTTAAAGAGAAAGTAATCACTTTATTTTTTCTTTGTTTTATGGATGTGATTTATATTATTTAAGAATCATCTCCTTCCCTCAATCACACAAAGTAGCACACACTCTAATAGATACCATGGGAGACCTCATAGCTCTGCGTTAATCTAGAAAAATTTTAAACCTCTCCCCATTACCGAGAGGTGTGCTAGGCCTCCCACCATTTAGGAATAAAGTACGTCACACAACCACCATTATAGGATTTTCATTTATTAGTGCAAATTTTCTCAAGACCCCTCCCCATAAAATTACACCTTTCACAACCCCGCAAGGGCCACATATGCTACTCCTTTTGGGAGCCCACATACCACTCCTCTGGAAAGTGTAGAAGACAACCATCAAGGTAGTGTCCCTGACACTTCCCCATAAAGGACCCCTTTACATATATCTATCCAAAATCATTTGGAAATGGTGGAAAAATCACAAATATCATTCTTAACTTCTTTAAAATTTCTAGATTTGAGTAAGCTAGATAATGATTCGATTGCACATTACGAAAATTGGATAGCCATTCCCACCAAGCTCCCTCCTCACATTCCAAAATTTCAAGAAAAATAGGGAGAATACCCAGGAAACCTTGTCATGAATTTTCACCTATGTTGTTCATCTAACAGCATCACAAATGATACTATTTGATTATGATTGTTTCAACACGCCCTTACTGGGCCAAGAACCAAATGGTACATTTACCAACCTTCTACATTACATGGAAACTTTAGCTCCCTAGCTACAACATTCCTCACATTCTTCCAACTCCCAGATCATCATGACTCGGGCTTCAAAATCCTCTCCCAGTTCAAAAGAACACCTCATACACACATATCAGATCATATCCATGAATGGAAGAAACATTGTATCGTCTGTAAAGAAAAACTTGAATACAAAGACCTCCTCGACCTATTTTTGAGATCCCTCACATCGAAAATTTCAAAATATGTGGAAAATTCATCCCCACATCATGAGGAAGAAGCTACCAGCAAAGCTAAAAAATTAGTTCTTTGTTGGTTGCATCCAAACTTGGCATAGAATTTGGCAAAAACTTCACATTTTGTGGGGTGGAGCGCGCAGTGGAGCATGTAGCGGAGTGCAAATTGGACTGCATATTTCATTTTGAATATACTGTGTGGTGTCATAAGGGCTTCAGGGTGGGTAAAAACCCCTCCCTTTTGTAAATGTGCACTATTTTGTCAACGATCAATGGTTTTGGTACAATAGTTGCTTGTTTTAGGGAGTCCATGATATTTGGACCATGGTATTTTGATGATATAACCTTTCGATGTAATAATATATATATGGTAAAATAATAACAGGATAATCATCAAATTAATTGATCCAGATTAGTGTTACGGGAAAATTATAGCGATCTATGATTTGGCAGAGAAGGCGAGGCTTTCAAGTTGAGTGCGCAGAGGCTTGAGTTTGTAGCTAAGTGTGCAGAGAGATTGCAGCTTGGTGCACATGCAAATAACTATTTGTTGTTTGAATATTTATTATATTAAGCAACAATTCTTGTGGACACAACCCCACACTATGGGTGAACCATGGTATATAGGTGTTTGATGTGTATATTTTATTATTATCTATTGTAGAGTAGCATTTATTACAATTTCATTTTACTTCAGCATAGTGATGGTTTATCATTTTATATGACATGTTTAAGTGACTAATTTAATGCAGCGAAGTGATTTATAAATGTTAAGGATACGATAACATAAAATTACCACATCTTCAAATCCTTCAAGGCTACAGAAACCTAGTTCTGCATCCTCGTATAGTCACATTGGGTGAGACTCTGATTTGCTTGCAGGTCGTTGCTGAAAGGGCCAATGATTAAGGGTATTTTAGGTGCATAGTATAGATTGAACTTGGGTTAGCCCAAACCAAGCCAACAAATGCTTACATTTTTAGGACAATTGGGGCACACATATTTTCCAAGAGTTTCTAGATGACTGCTGCGAGGTTCAGGAGAAAGGTACTTTGTTTCATTACACATGGTTAATTTTGATAATTGCTATTCCTTCACGGAGAGAGTTGGAATATTCACAATTCCCTCCAAAACCTTGGATATATGTGAAGCCCCATGGTATGCCTCACTGTGGTATACCACTAAACCAGTGCAAGCACAAGATAGCATAATGTTTTTGTTATTATACCATATGGACTTACACATGCTGGTGAACCAACACCCTTGCCTTTCACTGAGCGTATACAAGCAATGTAGTTCATTCATGAAGTTCAGGGTTATCTTCCACAAAATTTATATACAGGCTCATAGGGATAGAAGAAGTAAATGGCATCCCCTACCATATTTAGTGACAAAAGATGATCTCCTAACAAAAATACATTTGTGGCCCATGGAATGGATGATTGCGCTAGAGACACAAATGGAGGATAGTTGAAGAGAGGAGGACATGATGCCACATGGGGAATAGACTAGAAATAATAATGATGAGAAATAATTAGAAAAATAGTAGCAATATGATGAGGGTCAACAAGATCCTACTGAAGGTGATGAGCAGAAAAAATAGTATGGAAAGATAGAGACAAACCAAGCTGTTGTAGAGAAGAGGAAGGAAAGCACCAAAGCTACCACAAGAAGTGAAAAGAAGAAGAAGGCAGAGAAGACAAAATCATAACACCAATGGTCCTCACTAATGGAGACTTGGATCGAATTGGAGACAGGATTCAGAAAGCAATGATAGAATCATGGAACAAGTTAGAGGATTTCTACGGTGCATGTTAATAGGTATCGAGGAGCACATTTCAAAATTGAAGATATTGGCAGAGATGTTCAGAAAGCCAGTTCAGGCATATGAAAATATTAGAGAGGAAAGACCAATAGAGTCTACACTTGGATCGTAGAAAGCATTGATACTTGCTAGAGCCCTACAGATTCAATCCGTTGAGGTACAACTCTGGCCAAAGATTGGAGGTATGTGAACCTGAACATCGCAGCAATACCGCTTCAAAGATTAGATAAGATACATCTAGATATCATAGCTGAGTTGAAGCAACGTGAATAACACACTTCCTAGTTAAACGTTTAGTTAGAGGGAGAGCGAGCTTCTTTGTAGCAAAAGCTCGACCAGGTGATCCAGGAGAGGAATCTGGAAGCACAGCAGCAACAAGAGTTGAAGGAGGTGGTTGAAGTAACATGCAACGAGATTCCAGATAGTGATGTTTGATAAGAGGAACCAGTGGAGGACAAGGTTGCAAAGCTCAGCCTTGCAGTGAAAATATACAAGGATAATATTGTAGAAGTGTAATTTAAATATGAGATGAAGATCAAAAAGATACAAATGTAGCTACATCCAACCATTCCACAACGAGTGCAAGAGCAAAGGGAGTCTGACCTGAAGGCTACAATGGGTTGGAATCTCCGTAGCAGTGGCAGTTTATCGGAAAGTTCTGAATGAGAGATTATAGATTTGGACTTCTTTGCAGGAAGATCCAAATGGGTAGAAACTATAAGAGGATATTCAACAAAAGCAGTAACAACTGGAGGAGATTTAGGAAACTATGAGGACTTTACCAATATCATAGAAGCTTGCAAAGATCAATGAGGGAAATTCCCTCCAGAAGAAGATAGACGACCTGAGGAAGGAAAAGAAGATTCTGATAGAGAGAACTTAGCCATGGTAGGATGAAGCTCTACAGTTGTCCCAAGTAGTGGATGAGAATCTTCAAGGGATTCGACAGAGAGAGACAACAATGGTGCTGAAGGATGCATAACTTGTGACAAAAGCATTGCTGGAGGAAGTGCGCAGCAAAGAGAAGTAGGACCCAGACATTATGGAGTAGTTCAATAATGCCTACAGTAGCATTTCAATAAAGATCATAGGCAAATTGGTTCAGTGACATGGGACGAGTCACATGTGATTGTTGTGGGCCTATTAGACACAACACAACTTGGTCTATATTTTGGCAAAGAATCTGCATTTTGTGCGATAGAGCACACAGTGTAGCATACAATGGAGCATGAAGTGGACCACGCAGTGGAGCATTTTGAATATACCATGTGGTGTCGTAAGGGGTTTGGGGTGGGATGAAGCCCTCCATTTTCCAAATGCCAATGATTTTGTAAAGGATAAATAGTTTTGGGACCATAATTTCTTGTTTTGGGGAGTTCATGGTATTTCAATGATGTAACCCTTCGATGCAATAATATATATAGGGTAAAATAATAAGAAAAGAATAATCAAATAAATTGATCTAGATCAGTGTTATGGAAAAATTATAGTGATCTATAATTTCATAGAGAAGGCGAGGCTCTGCAACTGTGTGCACAAAGGCTTGAGTCTATAGTTGAGTGTGCAAATAGCCTGCAACTTAGTGGGCAGGCCAACAACTGTTTATTGTTCAAAGATTTATTATATTAAGCAATAGTTCTTATGGACATAACCCCACACTATGGGGTGAACCACAGTAAATTGGTGTTCTATGTGTATGTTTTCTTATTATCTGTCGTAGAGTAGTAGTTCTTACAGTTGCATTTTACTTAAGCATAGTGATGGTTTATGGCTGTATATGGCATGTTTAAGTGATTAATCAAATGCAACAAAGTGACTTATAAATGTTAAGAATAAGATAACATAATAATACCACATCCCCTAATCCTTCAAGGATGTTGAACCCTAGTTCTACATCCTCCCATAGTCAATTTGGGTGAGACTGTGATCTGCTTGCAAGTCATTTTTAAAATGGCTAGTGATTGAGGGTTTCATTGGTGTGCAGTGTATATTGAACTTAGCTCAGCCCAAGCTAGGCCAACAAGCTTATATACATCTAGTCTGGATATATCTATCATGTGCTTCTAGACACATCATGCCTACAAACTTATAAAGAGACAGCAGTCGCATCCAATGTTTTTGATATATTAATAGGGTCCATAACCCAAATCCAACCTAGCAACACCTACCACTACTCTAAAAACTCATTAGGTGGCCAAGAATTGGATGCTACGCAAAAAACACCACCAGTACAATATACATGATACTACCCCAGTCAACCCACACCAATACAAAATACAATTAGTAGGGTTAACCAATACCAGCCCATACCTTCCCCCATAGGGAAGAAAATAATCCTCTAGGAATATGGTCACAATTTCCTCTTCCTAGAATCAATATACCAATCATAGACAAGGAAATCAATACTCCCATTTCCCTGCACAACAACAAAATAATCCACTAGCACAAATTAGTTAATCTAGTGTAACCTTCTCTCACTCAACAACAACAATCGAAGGAGTAGCTGAACTCAACTAACCCACCTAATTTCACTAAGAAGAAACAAAAGAGAAAACCGAACAGAGAGATTGGATAAGGGGGAAAAAATCAGCAACAACCCACGTGGGCACTGGCAGGGGTAAGCCCCAACTAGAATCAAAACCAAGGGCAAGCCAATAACAACCCAAAATGGAAAAACTAGAACAAAAATCTACAAAATAATCATTCTTGTGCCATCTATGGGGAATAAAATCATTATACATATCATTGTCCTCAACTCCCTGAGTTAAAAAGGACATAGGAAAATAAGGGGCATGGAGTACAACAAACTCCAGCAATGCATGATCCTTGCCCCCATCAAGGAGTGGTTAACACACAACAACAACCATCTGATCCAAATCCTTCTAGAGGGTATCCCCATAATAATTCTAATTGTGACATTTTCATGGTAGTAGAAGACATTCCCCTGCAAATGTAAAATCAAAATTATCAAGCTACCGTAGAAACGAACCCATCCACCTTGACCATAAAAACACCTATAGGATCGTTGACGATCCATAGAATTCCTATAGAACCCATGCCAAAGATGCTCAAATGATATTTACAATGAATAGGACATAACTCAAAATCTTCTCATAGCTACATCATAATCGAAAACTTAGGAAAATCTCCTTCATCTATGCCAGCATTAGGAGTCTTACAAACATGCCCAACACAATTCAAAGCCCTACTTTCCACTTTAGGTGCAATCGATGTAACCTATTCTCCCTTAATGATATTTTATTTTCATAAAGTTACCCCATGACTACCATCAACCATCTCTTTTCACATCCCCGCCTCAGTCCACAACATTGAAATCCATTGTTGCATATTTGACAAAGGGGAGTCCACATGAATAATGTTTAAATCAATTTGGAGGAAAATGGGATACCTTGAAATCAAACCTTTTGATATCACTCTTAGAGCATAGTGTGGGTGTCATTCAGTTCCTATAGGCCTATATGAAGGCATTCAAGTACAATTGGCCAGTGAAACCATGCTAATAGATATCGAGGTATTGGACAAAATGCTAGATTACAATATCCTGCTAGTCTGACATTACATGTATGAAATTTTAGGAGTAGCCTCTTTTGTATTTAGGGTAATGATGTTCGCCCATGATGGGAGGATCATTACAATATATTAAATCACATATTATGAGAAGAAGGCATTACCTGCACCAGATGGTGTGCTTGCTTTCGTCGCATCTTCTCCCAAATTTATCATCACTTACAAAGAATCTTGCCCAATCCAATTTAAACCATCCATACTTGTAGGGGCATTCCTAGGGGATCCACTTCTGATAGAGGATATTTCTCCAAGAATAGGAGCACTAGTGCACATGATGATTTCATCAAACACTCCCCAAGATCAAGAACCAGTTTCGGATACCAATCATAATGTCATTACCAATCCTACTTTCTTACTATATTCCATCACCCAAACACCTTTCTTATTCCCCCCACCTAGTTTTATCTCACACCAAGTCATTGCAACACTCTCGTTTCCCAATATGACTGGCGATATTTGTTTGGTATCTAACCCCTCAGGCCATGTCAGCAAGATTAGGTGTCATTGCAACATGCGTCAACCCTATTCCTCCTAAGGATAACATAATGCAATAAGCAACACCTACACCAACACCAACAGGTGTGAGAAAAGGGATAAGAAGAAAGGACAGAAGATGGAAGCTTTAAACACGCCCTGCTCTAGGATTCCTTCACCCTGTGCTTTGTGTGAAATATTTTGGAAACCAAATAATGTGCCTAGAGTTAGATGACCTCAAAGCTCTTCTACATGCCCAGAAAGCACGAGCGAACCCTCCTCCACATGCTATAGAAAAGAGCATATCTGTGCATTATAAGCCATTTCTTATGAACCGTGCATCTGCCATATGCATAGAATACAAGAATTACATTCATCATTGTTCCAAAATACCTCGATAACGAGATGTGTTAGGTGAACTCACCCAAGACAATACCCCATTAATACCAACAAAGAGTGGGTCTAAAACCATTTTTTATGTCATGAGGGAAGACGTTTATTTCTCTTATCCCTCTTCTAGTCCCTCAAGATCCCACCATCATTGGAGGCAGCTGAGATCAGTGGCACCCCTACATACCCCCACGTGCCCTTTATGTGATGAACTAGATCACTTGATCAACCAATGTCTCCAATTAATGGCATTGAACTAATTGTATCCGGTTAACCACATTCCCAAAAGCACCTTACCCAGGAATAGATGTCACACTTGAAATATGTCTACAGGAAATCATCACGTGAAACACTGCCCCATGTTTCTTGATTCCTCTCTATGCTAGGATTCATGAAGTGAATCATCGCTAAGAATTTGGATTTCGTCAATTCAGATACCCAACGATCAGATCACACCATGCCATAATGTAATGAAATATCTAGGTCAATTTTATGTCTGTTTGGGGAAAATAGGTCACCAATAGTTCAACTAGGCCCACATTTATGGGTAGCCATGGTGTGATGGGGTTTTGTTATTTGGTTGAGGTTTTCATTGACAGAATATTTCGCAACCAGATGAGATGCTCTTAGGAAAATTCCCTAGGGTTAGGGGTCATGGTTGTTTAATATCTAGGAATCCCAATAGGTGGGTGGAGACAAGAAAAGTCCTCAAGGCAATGGTGAAGAAATTTTGAGGTGCCTAATATGTTTTTGGTCTTACTGATCTATTGAATAGTTCCGGTAGGGTCACAGTAACTTGAGGGTAGAGGTGGTTTAATCTTCAAGAAGCCCTGGTTGTTTTTGTATCAATTTTCTTATGTATCTCGATCAATTTTGATGAGATCGTGAGAGAATTAGGGTGGAGGTGGTCTAATATTAGGGAAGATCATTTGTTTATGTCTTGAGTTCCACATTCATGATTGGAATATGGCACGGGGGTGATTGGATTAAAGAAAGATTCGGTTCAACCCAATATATGGTCGTGTGGTACCTAGAAGTCCTTCACTTGGTTGGATTTTTCATATTTTAATAAGAGGTATTTTCCTATTCTCTTTTATGAGTACTTGTACTTTTTATTATGTGGATTCAATGGTTTTTGTGTCATGATTATTATTATGGTTAAATGCTCATAATAAGCATGATTCAATAATAGGTTCTTGTTATGGTTCTTGTTATGGCTCTTGTTATGTTTTGATTAGTTGATGAATGGTTAATAAATGCATGAGCTAACAAATGGTATTGTAGTGATTATGAGAGGGAATTAGAGATTATTGGTGATTCTCAGAAAAATTTCAGACCCCTATGTTCAACTATGCATTCATGACTTGTAGATTACTTGTTAACCATATGTTTGAAAAAACTACTATCATGCTTAGGACTAGTTAGGTCAAGCCTTGATCAAGTTTGTATGAATGGAATTTTCTTGATGTCATTCTTCGTTATGTAAAGTCTCACTGAATTATGGCCAGTGGTATGGAGGGTAGCCTAAAATGGTGGCTCAGAATCTAGGACCGCACGCTCTACACTGGAAGTGTTGGGTCATAAGGACACCCTTATAGGATTATGTATACGGTTGGAGGCCTATAACCACATAGATGTATATAACCACATGGAGCCTTTTTATGCATGTGGTTGTGGGCTCGGGTCACAAAACAATTAATAAAGATGATGTTTGGGCACTGAGAGTGGTTTTTTTGCCTCTCAGTGTCTTTTCAACCCCATAGGATGTCTATTGTGGTTGGTAAGTTATATTTGTTGGCCCCAAATCCTTAATTTGATCTTGGAGGTTGGATCATGTCATAATATCCCTCAGTTCATGTTTACCCTATCAGGCCAGTCAAATTGGGTAAATGTGGGAGGATTGTGTTACACAAAACATCATGGTGGTAAGGGTATAGGTACACTAGGTTATAGCTCACCACACCCAAATACAAAACCAATGGAGGACATCATCATGACCGGGGAGGATGTGTTTATAAACATAAAAGGAATACACCTAATGGTAATGAAGGATTCATGTCAGTTTAACGAACTAGATTTGATTCCTCCAAAGAAGATCAACCTTATTTCTAGAACACTCCAAAATGCCAAAGCCTCACTTTTCCTACAAATTTCAACTTCTCATGAATTCTTAAGAATCTTAGTGCTCAATGCCTCAAGCATATTCCTAAATATAAATTTTGTTACTTAATATGTAACATGTATTCACACAAATATTTTTCCAAAGAAATAAAATTTCTTATCTTGTTGCTGATTTTAAGAACCCAAGTCATTAATTCAACATCCCTATTAAATCCATCTAATTGATGTTTTCATTACCACACAGAACCATTGTATTAATTCTACAAAGAAACCATAAATAAACCATGTCTTCATAAAATTTTCTATGTCAATCATACCTTTGCTACCAAACCATTACAACTTGGTCTCAAGGAAATAAAACCTTCTCTAAAACACCTTCTCCAATGGACACTTAAACTAGGTTTGTAAAAAATAGTAAGAAGCACATACTTCACATGTGTAGAAATTTTGAATAATTTAACATATATTCAATGGAGATTATCCTGATCATGTACTATTGCGGAAAACATACACAATACATAAACTCCTCTACGTTGATCATCAATATAGCAGCATCAATAACAATAAAACATCAAGAGCTTTCACACATTAACACAGTATGTATCCCGGGGAAAGCATCTCGCTAAAAACCCCAACTATCTGTATATTAATGATTGAGTCATGTAACATTACACAGCATAATATTTCTCACAAGTATCTCCACCTCTGTTACACACAATACAACTCAGATCTGAATCAATCACTGGCTCAAATCTCCTCCGCTGCTTGCCTGCCTCCACTACGCAATCCTGCAAGAGAATATTGATGAATGAATGATCCAAATTCGTATTTCCCTTGGATATACCACGCAATCCTCATTGGAAACTCAATCCCACTGATTGTGCAAGATCTGGTGCACAACTATAGTCACAACTGATAGCAATCTGATTCTCTAACACCTGTCCTTGCTGAACTGAACATGTACTGACATGCAACTGAGTTAACTGATGTATTCATTAGTTGTATTATGAGTTAATAACTTGTGAATTAATTAATAACTAATTCACCCAACTCA
>APFE030486553.1:0-15200 GCA_000404065.3 Pinus taeda | reverse complement strand
AACCCTTACATTTTCAAAGAGACAAAAAAATTACAAAATGATGAAGATATACTTCACCTATATATCTATAAAAAAATAGTAATAACAAGTAATGGGTTCATATTATTTGAAATATGTAGTTAGTTTTGCAGTGGAGAAGCCAATTTAAAATCATCCCTAAAGGGTCTTTGATAGAAATCATAGCATGAGTTTTTTCACTATTCAGTAATTTGATAGAGGGCTTGAGCAAGAGTTAGCCTTCTTTACAGATGCAATCTACCCTAGAATTCATTTCTCTGTAAATATGTGAGAATAAAAAATTTTAAAAAGTTGATTTTAATTACATAACCTCCTCCAAAATTGGAACAAGTAAAATATTTTTCCATCATTGAGCTCCATTGATCCAAGTTATCACAAGTAATGAGTCTCCATAAAATTATAACCTATAACTTTTCTATAACAAAACCAAGTAGATATTTATGGGCAAACAATTTTGCTAATTATTTAGTTCCTTCTCCCAAAAGCCATCTTGATTTTTTGAAAGAAGTGATTCTGAAAAAAGGTATAGAATAAAATTTCCCCCACTTAGTTGATTTCCCTCTTGAGATGCACCATCAATGAAATCATGGGAAATATTTGTCAGGGTTTTCTAAAATAGTGACCTGGGGAAGAGAAGAGGCTTGGATTTTTGGGAAATGAGCTAGAATTCGTAGTCTTTCCCCAACCAACTGTAGTCATAAAATATCTGTGTTCTAAGAAAACTAGACCCGCAAAAGTGGTGCTCCAACTTATCCAAGCCTCCTTAGCATTTCTTCCATTTGAATCCTACACTTTACCATTTCTCTCTTGATAGTTGTTCTAAACTTGAAGAGTAAAGGGGTGGCTAATAAAAATATGTGTGATGAATTGTTCACCCATTTTTCATATAGAACACCATCCTAATCCTATCTTATATCTACACTGCATTACGTCCCAATTGAATACTTTGTTTCTGAGAACACAACCCATAAAGTTATGATATTTTGTTGGACATTTAGCTCAATAAATTGATCTCCACCACCAAATTGTATCTTCCAATACTCTTTCCACATTTAGAGAATCATACCCTAGCTTAAGAGTATATGTGCCTGATGGAGAGAAATACGAAATTAGCTAATCCTCCCTATTTAAAATTATGATATGTCCCTCACATAGTGTATCCAGGTAACTATATTAGACTTCCTTGAATGCATGCTCTAGGCCAAGCTTGTACATTTTCTTGCTTGAAATTACATTCATCCTTTTCAACATAATTAGAAAGAAAATATATATGAAAATCAATATTATTAGAATCATTTCCATTAAATAATTCATAATTTCTTCGTAGTAACCATATATAGCTTCAACACTAGGAGATGGAAAGATATTAGTTCAACCATATGGTCATGATCATCATATTGATATGTTTCATAGGTACTAGAAATTTGTTCATTTTCATAATAATGATAATAGGAATCCTACTTGGAAATAGATTGAAAAAACGAATCTATAAACAAACCCTCACTTGATTTAAGATTATATGTATGAGTGGTAGATTCCTCTTCCTATTTGTCTTAAGATGCATTCTTAACATAGTTAGTATGAATATCATGTGAGATAAAATCAAAACATACAATGTTATCAATAGTCTAAGAAGATAATTAAACAATTAAACCACTTACTTGAAAAGAATCTTCCTTTGTTGATTGTTGGTGTAATATTTAGGAATAAGTGATATTGTTCCTTATATATTAAGTGTCTCACATGTAACCTCTTCTTCACCTTCACTTTCTTTACATTTATCTTTATTGTTATCATCAAGAAAATGAATGAAAAGTAGTCAAAAATCAACAATAGCTACAACAAAATTGGACTCTTTAGGGTTTAAATGTATACCTTGATATTTTTTTGGAATAAAAGTGTTCTTGATGATATTGGTTAGATGCTATTATATCCTATTCATTAAAAAATGAATATGAATCAATGACATGTTCATATATACTTGAAAATGCAACTTCATTATTGAAATACTACTTTTATGGAACAAAAGAATATAAATATAGCTCTTGAAAAACTTTAGGTTCACATTTGATTTGAAAATTTTCAAGTTCAGATTCATCACTACTACTAGTGCATTCATATTATTGAAACCCTAGATCAACATCATCATGATGTTCATCCATGTCACAACAATCGACAAGAAAAGAAACTTAGGTGGATACATGGTTTTACAACATGTATGAAAGATGGAATTGAAATCTCTCAAGGAAGAAACATTTTTAGGAGGTAGACTTCTATACCATTTCCTCATATCCATTTCTAAAGAAATAATAAACAATTTTGTTACGGAATATTCATGAAAAACTCCAATTTTATAAATACAAAGGTGAAAATCTATTAAAATTTGTATGGGAATATCATCTCACTTGATAAAAAAAGAGGTAGATCTTTATCCCACATGTCAATTTTAGACATAATATTTAGAACAATTCGTAAACCAAAAAAACTAAAATGACAAAATCATGCAACTATGGTTGCTACAAATGAGGTGGCCATTAAGGAAAAAGAAAATCTAAATACGAAATTGTTAGGTGAAAGTTCTTAAAAACAAATATTTTCTAGAAATAAGCAAGTGCATGTTATTATGCTCGTCTTCACCACCCGGTCACAAAATTAATCATTGTCGCTTACCAGGAAATTAAATATTTCACTTCAATATCTAGCAATGACACTAATATGGGATGTTTCCCTCGGGAGGATCCCATTAGAGGTCAATGACACATTGCATCCTCTCAACTTTAGACTAAATTATCACTTTACATCCTAACCCATCCATTAGACAAGAGTGGGTAACAGTCAGTGTGTCAAAAATGATAATCATTATGTATTACCTTAGACCAATTCATTTAACCTTTTAGATATCCAGATTAAGGTTGGTTGATAAAGTAAAGGTGAGGATTTAAACTAGACTAGTAATGATGAAACACTTGAAATTAGATGTTTAAGATCAAGCCCCCTCCAACATACACCTTAACCCATCTAACAGATACTTCAAGTTTGAAAGGCATAATATTTAGAAGAGAGATATGTCAAGTGAATTACATGAGTATTCATTGGAATATAGAAATACAAATGTATCAAATGAAAATGAAAATAATATAGGTATTTCATCAATGGTTATGCATAAGGTGCATTAGGTTAACATATTGAATTCATTTCATACGTTAACAAAACAAATTGATAATTTTAACCCGATATTTCTCAACAAATGAAAATTTTTAAAATATTTTATATTTTAGGAAACATAATCTTCACGACTAATGAGAATAATGAATATCATACTCATACATAAATTCTAGAAGAAATATATATTAAAACCCTAAAGCATATAGTAAATGGTCCTACCAAATATGGTATATTTTACGATTTATTTATTAAAATATATTTATGATAGTCATAAAATAAAATATCGTGAACTCAAAAGACTTATAGAATGAAGAACATATTTTGGAATATATACAAATGGACAATAACCTAGTGGTTCACAATAATAACATTGAATTCTTATTTGATTTATGATGAACATATAATTTTTTTAAGCTGGTACAAAAAAATTTCTATTCATATAAAGTATTTTTTCATTGAGAGCATAGGGTTTTCAAAAAATTGATCTGGGAGTGTAAGTCTCCAACCAAATTTTCCAAAGCGAGAATCAAGATGTCAAAAACTATAATGAATACTGATCAAAATTCCACTATTCTTTTACAAATGTTGTTTCATAAAGGAGAAAGTAATATGTGTACTATGGGAATCACAAAATTCAAAACACCAGTAGTAGAAAAATTCTGAAAAAGGGAGTGATCCTTTGTTGTCACGTTGTTGCAATGAGAACCGTCCAAAAACTTTCAAAATGAAAACCACCAATGCTATCTGATCACATTAAAGGAACAACCAGAATGCACCCACTGAAGACCAATATGTGTTGTAGGAAAAGTGGCAAAAATATCTTTGGAGACAAAAAATACCACGATACGTTAAGTAGTGAGACATATACCAACTGGAAGCTCAATATGAGATAATCACTAAAGATAGTGGAGATGCATTATATGGTGGGGAAGTATTGGTTTGTTGAGTATTAGTAACAACAGGAGGTTCAATGAGGTCCTTCGAGTTAGAATTAGAAAAAACATATTTTCAACCATTTACAAACGTAAGCATATCATCCAAGCATAAGCGAACATTCCTGAAAAGGCGCTTGATGTCCTGTCGACCTACAAAAAATTTGTAATTGTTTACTTGCTTATTTCTGAGAACCAAATGATAATGAGTGTCCAATTATTGATGTACCTCTATAGAGTGTAGAAAATGAAATATCCTCCTTCAAAATTTCCTAGGGTTGTGAATCCATTTAAGGTCTCTGGCACCCATATCTAAATAAGATAAGTAAGGCATGTCTCCAAACTCTCTTGACTCTAGATGTCATATTTCCTTCCTAATATCCATATGGACCGAATAAAACAGAGTTACAATTGAATTTTGCCCAAATAATAATCTTCGTTGAGAAGTAGAACTGCTAACACCCCTCGTCGACTCAGCATCCTCTATCGAGGTGACATAGTCACAAAGAAATTCATATGAATCACACTGACCCAACATACCCAAAGACAATGGACTTGACTAGCACAAAGAGTATTTGGACAATACCCCAAGTTTTGAATCCTTGACCCAAGCAGAATTTTGTTGTCACAAAACCTCAATAGTTAGCTTTCATGAATAATAGAGTACAAACTATAAACCCTAATGACCCATGAAAAACAACTACCAAAGGTATTAGAAACACGAACCAAACAATAACAATACCTAAAATCTTGAAACCTTTTTCGTAATAGAGACTCGTTGATTTTATAGATATGATAAGTTAAAACAGGGTACTCTTGGATACTAGTCACATAATACAGACCATGTTCGTATTAAAGATGCAAATAATTATAAACTAGATACCAGACTTGGTCACAACACACAAACCTCAACCAATATAGAAAAATGCAAAAAATATTAAACCACAAAACTTGTAATCACCCTATTACACTATAGGAGTAGTAGAAATTGCGAAAACCATATGGAGAAGTTGCCAGGATACCATACCCCACATACCAAGATAAGACAATTGAAAGATATACATAGAGAATTAGTTCCTTAGAGCACTGAGGAAGGTAGAACCATGAGCAACTCAAAAATTAGCTCAGAGGCAACATTGTGTAGGAATAGGATAAAGTGCATTGACCTCCAACAAAAAACCAAAGCTATATGAAAGTATAGTCACCAAGAACCATTATTCCCTCAGGAGGGTGGTGACTCCTAAACTTAACACCAGATGGATTAAAAAAAAACCAATGCATAGTTTCTACCATGACAGATTAATATAACTGACAAAAAGGGTGGGTCTTCTCTCCACCAACCCAGATCATGTCATACCTTTTCCACCCTGTGTTTGATCCCTTACATTTATATTGATAAAACAAAGTGGAATGACGTGAGGTAGGAACAACGTTTACTTTCCAGAGTAGGATGTGGAGATGGCATGTGTTGGTGTTGGCACACTTGTTAAGAGAAACATTCCTCGCCTATTGTAGCCTACCACTAATAAGCTCAGAACATGCCTCACCCAAACCAAAAATAAATAAACCAGCCCACCATGTAGACAACACCCATTATTTCAAAGAAAATCCTGGATACAATAAAGGAATGAGACACAAAATCCTACCCTCCTCCACTAAACCTCACACATTTATGAGGGATCCATGTTGGTTGGTGACATTCATCCCCATAGTCGTTGTCTTGATACATATGTACAACCAAGAAACATATTGTGATTCTAGAAGACATTCTACAATAAGTTTTTTGTGTTCATCATTTCCACCCTCATTAACCAATAAAAAATAATAAATATTTGACAGTTACAAAAGCAACACATTTATGTAGACACAAATTACCAACCAAAATAAATTAGTGAAATAATATAACTTTTGTCGAATATCAAATAAGAAAGTTATTTATACATAGGTAAATAAAATAAAAAAAATAAAAAAAAGCTATTTATTACATAGTGAATAAAATAACAAGAATGTTTTTGCAATATATATTTAAATCTCAAACAAATATATATTTAAATCTCAAACAAATAGTACAAAATTTTATATAAGTGTAGAAAAATTTAGATTACAAAACATAAGAGGATGGACTGAATTATTCTATAAGGAAAATCCATTAGCTGGTCGTTTATCCATCGCTAAAAATTCAAACTCATGGTTTTAGTGAGAGGAAGCTATCACTCCCACCGATTTTTTTTTTTCTTCATTTTATATTTCTAGGTTGACGCGTTACCTCTTCCGTTATATAACCCCATTTCAAAAATAGGAATTATGTCAGCTAATATTAGGTGACCATAACAACACTATTGGATGATCAAATCATTCATACTTAAAATGTTTTAATAAATAATATGTTTTAAGGATTATAGATACTATATATAAATATATTATATACAAATCAAATATGTTTCATTTAATATAGATATTATATATTAAAATATAATTATATACCAATCACACTATACTATTTTATTTAATTAGGATAATCTTATTGAAGATTTAAATATTTTTTTTTTAATCTAACCTAATTTTATATTTATAAATTAACCTTTTTGAGAATAAAAATAATATTTATAATTTTTCATTTAAAATAATTTATTAATTTAAAACTATTCATATATATTCAAATTGTAATGATATTGACCATATGTACCATATACTTCACTCTAATTAATTATTATCTCTTTCATATACTATAAATTATATTTTTTATATATGGATATTATATATTAATGGATTTATCAAAAAATAAATTATTAATTATTATTTTATAGTTTTTTATATAATGGTAATTAATATTAATGGGATTTATCAAAAAAAGATACATTATAATATATTTTATACAGAGTTAATATGACTAATTATAGCAATTATAATCTTTATACTTCATTATGACATTGTTTCTATATACAAAATAGATTATTGGAAAAAAAAATAATATATTATATAATTTTTATTATTAATGAATATATTCACTTGTTTTATTTATTAGTCATCAACAATATTATCAATTTATTAAGTTTAGAAAAATGATTGAAAATCCCTCATTGTTATAATTATTATTTCATTTTTCAATAATATCCTAATAAATTATAATTTAAGGTTTTGTGATCCCATATTAAGTTATCAATTCTTTTATAAGTAGCTATTGTTATTATTATTCATTTTACACTTAATTCTTTAAAGAGTAAAATAAATGTAAATGGAGTAACTTTTCTAAAATGATAGCTTCAAACATCAATGTTTAATGGTCCGTATCGAAATTGAAAAAAGAAAACATAATATTTAAATTTAATATCCACACACGATGGATTAGAGGGTTGAATTTTTCTTTGAACAAAGGATATTATGCATATTAATTTGTATTGTTTTTATCTTTATGTTGTTCTGATATATTTGTTTATAATATATGTGGCATAAATTTAATTAATAATAATTTCATATTTGTAGAAATGACTTTAATAAACGTGTATTTAAATTTATGTCCTTTTATTATCCACGAGGTGTTACAAGATTGATTTTGATAAAATTTGAAAGGTTTTCCTTTTTCAAGTAATAGTAGTATATATAACATTTAATATTGTTTTATATATATCTTTATAGTATGTATATTATACATATAGGAGTCAATTTATGTTATTACTGGATATATAGTAAATTTACATCTATTAATTTTAGTAATGGAGTGTGGTTTTTATATATAAAATAATTTATTAAACATTTTAAGAATATATAAATGATAATGAGACTTTAGAGATTAAGAGAAGATATTATATATTTAAGGATATTTATTGAGGGGATAATGAATTGATTAGGTTAAGATTAAGGAAATGAAAGACATGTATTATAATAATTTTAGGATGATTTATTAATAATGTGTTGATTGTAATATATTGATTTTAAAATTTTATAATACGTTTGCAGAAGCATTGAAAGGTGATGGAAATATTCATGGAAAGAAAGAGAAAAAATATAATTATGAGGATTAATAAATGAAAATGGGATTTTGTTAGGTGGCCAAGATAAAATGACTATATGGTGAAATGTGGGAAGTACAAGAAATTTTAGGAGGGTTAAACTTGGTTACAAAAATAAGTTCAATGGTTATAAGAGTGTATCTCTTAATTATAAGTACTACCATAAGTTACTATATATTAAATGATATTATCATTAATAACTAAACATCAAGTAAGCAATAGACTAACTCTCTAAGCCAAGTTATGTAATTTTTTTTAAGCATTCAATCCACAATTGATTTATTTAATGCATGACTTAAGGATTTCGTTTTTAGTGAGTAAAATAGTTGCCTATGTGTATTCTTCATCTCTTTTTAGCCAACATTGTTTTGCTTCCTACCAGAATCCATAGTCTCGATAAAGGTGACTTAGTACCATATAATCATGGCCCAACTACTCGCAAGCATCCATATCTCTAATATGTTTTCTTGTATTTCTAAAAAAAATGCTTTTATAGATAGTGCTTTGAATATTCATTTTTCTTTGTTATGGCCTTATTAATTTGTACGTATATTTTTCATGTGCAATTGGGTGTTAGTGGAGTGGGATGATGCAAGGGTGCTTTATATTTGATTGGAAGATTACTCACTTTTAAATGTTATACTAAAGTCTTCCCTCACTTAATTATTCTAGAAATCAAATTTTAATGTGAAGTGGAAGGAGCTCGAAGAAAATTTTTGGAAGACACCTAATTTTTTTGCACTAGTGTTCTAGATATTAGTCCATGGTAACATAGGAATTCCACCACAAATATAAAAATTATATTTATAAGTCCTATAATTTTATAAAGATAATTAAGCACAATGTTTCTTATCATAGGCATACATTAAAGTATAACCAACATGTATCATTCTCCTTTGTCAAGGGTAACAACTCTTTACAGACTATCAAAACAAAACATAGAAAAATTAATAAATTATAAATTTGTAATCGAAAAATCATAAATAATATTAAAATCTTAAAAATGATGGCAAAAAGAAAAAGAAAATGAAATTAAATATTTATAAAACACATCAAAAGTTTATTTCATCAAAATAATTTAATCTTTTAAAATAAATTATTCAATTAAGATAGCCTGAAAAATACTAACATCCCAACAAGCATAATGAAACCAATGAAACATGAAAGAATGCAAATTTTAACATGCGATAAGCAAAAACAGAAAGGAGGAACTATCTTGTAAAACCTTATTCCTATGATTATTTTATCTTTCAATTGTTTTGAATATATATAAGTTCTTCTTTTTATAGATTTAAAATAAGATTGTGGAAGACAAAATAGTTTTTACAGAGAGATGCAATGTTCAAATAATTAGGATTATTTTATTTATTTATTATTAAAAGTGTACATCAAGTCCCACTAGCACAACCAGTTGAGGATGGGCCTCATTAGCAAGGCGACCCAACATCAAACCTCACGGGGGTGGTTGTGCCCTATGCTAGGGGGAGGAGACATGCTAAAAAGTTGAGTCAACTTAGGTTTGGTGTGGCACAGGTCGAGTATGATCCCCAGGTGACTTTGAAAGATTAGATGCCCTTAGATCGTGACTCTTCAAGCCACTGATCAAGCCTGGAGGATCATTTACAACTTGACAAACAAACAAAAAATTAATAAAAAATGGACAAAGGAAATCAAAAAATAAATTTAACATAATCAAAAATAAATTCTAAATTAATTGCATATTTATCAATTCTAAAATCATAATCAAATCAATTTTAAAATCATAAGGACCTCGTTAATTAAGTACATGGTAAAAAATATAATAGTGAAGTGTAACAATAAAATTTATTTGATTTTACGCTCCTGAACCATTCATAGTTCCCAATTTTGTAAAAAAACATTTGTACCAAACATTTCAAAACCAAATCTTTAGAAAAATCTAATTGAAAAATCAAAAGGATAAGTTACAAGTAGAAAATCAAATCTTTAGCCAATGTTTTTGTGAGCAAGACAATTACTAACCAAAGGAGATGAAAGATAAAGAGAAGGCATTTACTAACCAAAAGAGATGAAGGATGAAGAGAATATTCCTTGAATATTTGTCAATGAAGTTTCATGTTTCATTTCAAATTGAGGTAGCACTTCATAATTTTTTGTTTTTTATTAAAAACAAAAGTAAATTAATAAAATTTTAAAAGAAATAAATAAAGAAATAACATAGATAATCTACTCTAAACTTGTACTATAGTTGATAACAATGAGCTAGGTGAGATCAATGTAGATGCAACCATTCATATAATTCTAATCTTGCAATTACATGTTCATCACAAATCATTAATAAAATATGGAGT
Organism: Pinus taeda; assembly: GCA_000404065.3. Lineage (NCBI taxonomy): Eukaryota > Viridiplantae > Streptophyta > Pinopsida > Pinales > Pinaceae > Pinus > Pinus taeda. The sequence goes on along the minus strand of APFE030486553.1, from coordinate 4,745 downwards.
AATAACAAACTAAAGGTAGAAAAAACAAGAACACCTAAACATATATGCATCATGTGCAAGATAAAAACATTTTTATTTAAATGAATCTTACCTTAAAATATTCGTATACTCCTATAATTATGTTTCTATACTATCATGATATATACAATTATTAATGTAGAAATATTGGAAGGAATCTAAATATGAGTGGTATACTTGATGATAATCACGTATAAATTAATGTAGAAATATTGGAAGGAATCTAGATATGAGTGGTATATTTGATGATAATCACGTATAAATTAATGTAGAAATATTGGAAGGAATCTAGATATGAGTGGTATACTTGATGATAATCATGTATAAAAATGCTATGAAGGATACCTTGTGGTAGAATTTTAAAACCATTGGTATGATTTATTTCAGATATTGGAGTAAGGTAATGAGAATCTAACATAATTGTTAATTAAAAATGGAGTGTCTTAGTTTCTTGACAAATTTATCTATACTAGTGTAGTGTTCTATATAACCAACTTATGATAAACTAATAGGGTTAATAATGTGTCTAGGATATCTTCCACCACTATACAAGGTATTTTTTAAGTTGTAGAGTATAATTCATCAACATCATTTGTTTCATAAAACCTTAAATCTTAACTATTTAATTACAACGACTCTTCGCAAATTATACATGCATTTGAACCAATAGAAGAATATTTTTAAATTTTTTTGCTATAGTAATTCCTTCTTTCCATGTAGAAAATTGATAAGGCATAAAATAAAAATATTCATGGAAAGAAGAGTCATTCTTTTCATCTTCTATATGCAATTTTTAATCATCCTATACCTTATACCCCATTAGAATCTGACCATGTAAAGTGAAAGTCAAAAGGTTCTAAAACTATTGCTTGTGTAAAATAGTCATCGAAGATATCAAGCTACAAAGAATAATAAGTGGAATATGAAAGAAAATAAAAAGAATCTCTTGAAAATGAAACCTTTTTTAAAGGAAATTTTGGAAACACAATTTTTATTTTATTGGGATATCTATAATTGATTCTGATTTTGAATATTGTGTATTTATTTCTTCTTATAGATTTTGCTGATCAACATACTTGATGGGCACTACTAGAGAATCTGAACACACTTTTTTTCGAAACATAATTATGTTCAATGTAAATATATAAATGTAAGCTTGAAAATCTTGAGAGTTTTCAAAATAGAAGGTTTGAGACTTAATTTTGAGGGAAAATAATAGAATATCAATGATGGAGTTCTCAAGTTTATCTTGAATCTCTTCAATGAAATTAAGAGTATATTATTCTATGTTATGAGCAAAAATTTTAGATTCATTCTCTTTCATTCCTCAGGTAGTGGCTATATTTTCTATAATGTGACATATTTCTTCATCTCTAATCAAAATTTCTTGCTTTTGATGTTTATGGATAATTGAAACCACACTGTCTACACAAAAGGTCTCTTATTCATCTAAACAATCATCAAATGTTATATTTTCTTTACTTGAAATATCATATTCTCTATAATCTACATCTATTAGAACAAAGAAAGTTAAGAAACAATGTTATTCACCTATAACTTACTTATGAATCCTTAGGATTTTCATGTAAACCTAAATCAATATGGGAATGAGTATCACTACACGACTCAGATTCATTAATGATTAGTTAATATTTTTCATTTGAAAGTGAAATAAGATATTGAAACCATTATCTAATTAAAGGAATATCACTTAAATAAAATCTGTAGATAATATGTATAAACCATTCTAAAAAATCTTTGAATGACTCATTTGGTTTTATCCTAAAATAATTCAATTCATCATAATATTTATTACAATAATACTTCTCAAAATTAAATAAAAAATCATCTATAAATTCTTCCAATGTATAAATAGAACTAGTTGGAAATGTTCCACACCTGTTGTCAGCTTGACCTTTGAAAATAAGAGTGCACAACCTAGAAATGGCACCTTGATGAAAAATATTATGACAAATACAATTTTGAATTGATTGAAAAGCATGCTCAGATGCAAATGTTCCACTTTCACCATCAATCTTATCTTTTGACAAGACATTAATTATATTTGAAGGAGTGCTACATGATACACATACAAAATCACATCTCCAAATAGTGGTTTGGGAAGGAACAAATCGTAATAAAAGGAAATTTAATTAGAATGACTCCACAAGGTTAGCTTGTCATTTGTCCCATCTTCTAGTGCTAAGTGTTAGGAAGCATACCTCCTACAATAGGTGATCATCACCTAATCATGGTTCCAAAGGGACCTATATTGCTTTGATATGTTATGTGCTTTGGTATGTGGGCCCAGCTGTCATTGAATGAACTGGTTCTTGAATGGAGACTTTCTTTGAAGCTAACCTAAATATAATTGCAATCTAATATATTAACTAAAAATAAAACTAACTAGTCTATCTATATCTACTTTCTAACTGAAATCTAACTATCCATATTGGGATAAATAAGCAATTCACAATATCTCAATTGGTAGAAAGAACACATTAAATTTTAAACGTTGAGAGGAAAATAAATTTCTTTATATAGGAAATAATTCATCTCTTTGAAAATTATTAAATGCAATACATAATGTACCTTAGAGAAGATTACATTATAATTTCAATCTCTAAATATAATTAGTGAAAAAAAATAGGATAATTCACTTCCAAAACTGAAAATAGTTCCAAATCTCAAAAATAAATACTATAAAACATTCACAATAAAGTGCTAAAATAGTCCACATACTAATAACACGAATTTACTTTCACTAGTTACTGGCTTTTGAATATAATATCAAATTAATATAATAGTATAAAAGTTCAATATTAAGTTCTCCACTTACTGGCTTTTGAATATAATATCAAATTAATATAATAGTATAAAACTTCAATATTAGGTTCTCCACTTGAGGATAACACTAGCATTTGAAACAGGCCAGATAATAGTATGCAATCCTAACTCCATTTTCTAGTACCTTCCTTTGAGGTCTTCAATCCTTTAGTAACCAGATTGACCATAATACACGTGACCTTCATTTCTAGATGATAAAACCTCGAGTCACCAAGATTTCAAATGAAAACCTTATAATAGTGAAATATATATTTCTCCTAATCCATTCACCCCTTATCCTTAAGCATATATATAATTCTAAAAAACTTAAAAAAATAGGAAGAAAGGATTACTCCATCCTTTTCTTAATTATGTCTACAAATAGATAATTTGTTGATCCAAAATGATTTCGTAACAAAAATTAAAGGGTTTGTTTGCTATTCTGTTAAATCTTTTCCTTGATGTTTATGATTTGGTATTCTCCTTGTCCATATGATCAAAATTAGAGGATTGGATTTATTCAGTAGTTCATTGTTTCAATATTTATTTGCTAGCCAACTTTTACTAGCCCATGTAGAAAAACAAAACATTGATTAAAATGGTAGAATATACGATAAACCAGGAAAAAATAAATTTATTCAAATTTCCAAATAACTTGATACTCTAATATTTTATTTAAACTTAAGTGTATTAATTCCCATCATAATTAAATACTCATTAATGACATCATCTATCGCGATATCGACTATTGATATTCTTATTCTTGTTTTATGTTGATATTCCAATATTATGGAAAAAACTTGAATAAGCTACCTACTAAAAATCTATTTATTTATTCACAATATCGTTATAAATAATCTAAATTATTTATATACTAATCATAACGAACTTTGTAACTATATGCGATTATCAGATATTGGCATATCGAGATTTCTGATTAAAAAATTGACACTTTGATATGTCAACATCAAAATATATATTGGGATATTCCATGAGATGACATAATCATGACATCATAATAGATGACATGGTGCTAACAATTTTATGACCTTGATAGGAAAAAGATTCATGTTAGAAAATTAAAAAATGGATTTTAAAGTGAATGCGATGGGACCCAGCCCACTTGGCGTGACCTTTTGCACTTTATATGTTACACTCTGATGTTTACATGGCGGTGAACCGTCGTCTTTCCCGCGCTCTGTAGTTAGGGTAGCTGTGCATTGATTGTGGGTGTAAATGCGGCAGTAATCTACCTTGGAAAACTATACTAACCTAACCTTTATGCACCTTCTCGACTCTTCTCTCTTATTGTTCTGTTGGCCTCCGAGGGTTTCGACCTCTGCATATGGAAAAATGGTGAGGGTGCTGTATTCTGGTTCCTTTGGCTCTGTATTACAATTTCATGGCTGTCTGCTGTATTTGAGCTGGCTCTGGTTGTTGGTTGAGACCTTCTCTGCGCATTTGGTTATTTGTTCGCCTGTTTGTAACGATGCTGTTCGATTCTGGGGTTTTCTTACTCGGCTTTCGTGCTCACTCTCTGGTAAGTTGTTCTTCCACTCTGTTGCTCTGTTTTTGATAAAAAATGTTGAGGTTTGCATGCTTGTAGTGGTCACTGTAACGATGGTTGTTCATGAAATGACTGGTTTCGAATTTAATCCTTCAGTTCTGGCATTTAGCTCTCGTTGTTCCGTCTCTGCATATGCTGTTGGTCTTCTGGTCCATTATTTCCGAATTTGGCTGTGGTAGTGGTTCCTGGGTTTGTTGTCTTTCTGGTAACGCTGCCTTGTCTGTGGCTGTGAGCTCAGGAACAATGGGAAAACGCCTTCAGTCTCTGCCACAGGTAAATTGTCACTCCTTGATTCAATTTTATGCGTTCCTCGTTCTGGGTCTAACCCCAAACT
>APFE030486551.1:13483-27241 GCA_000404065.3 Pinus taeda | reverse complement strand
AATCATTTATTTATTTATTATTTCTGAATAAAAGTATTTAACCAATTTAAATACTTTTTCCCTCCAACCAAATATAATAAAATATTCCAAATGGTTAATTCTAGAATTTGGTTAATAATATTTTATTATTTTCCATTATTCGAGAATAACCTAATATTTTGTTATAAATTGAAGGGTTTTACATTCATTCTTCACTTTTGATCGTTTTCATTGTTTCACTTACTGTCGCAGCTCTGATTATTATCACTGTCACTCACCATGTTCCTTTTCCTTTTAAGTTCCCATTAAGCTCAAACATTTTGTTTGTTGGGTTTACACATTGTAGAGAAAAGAAAGACTCTACAAAGCTAAAGACATTAAGGATAGCCAAGAATCCATCCCATAGAGGGGGACTGTTACCATTATTTGCTCCCTTCATAGGTGTCATATAATAAAACGTATTATTTACATCTAGTTTCCATTGGATTATTGGAGCTATTTGCACTTATTTTACTCTTCCATTTTGTTGTTTAACTATCCATGTTGCATAGATCAGGACTTTGGCAAGTTTTGTTCCTATCATTTCCTGCAGATCTGCACTGTTTTACAGCCATGTTTATTGTTAAGGGTGTTTTTTAGCCACATTCTAAAGTATTTTCTTTTCATACACCTTCGAGAAGAACTCTACAAAACACTTTTTCTCACTCTTGTACACTTAGAGTTTCTTAGAGCACTTTGGCATTGGATCAAGAAAGGAAGAGAAGGCAAGAGGAATCAAAGACCAAGCAAGGAAGTGTAGGATCAAAGAGATACAACGATATTCCTTGTAGGTATTGATTTGCATGTGAATTTTCCTTGCTATATTTGGCATGCATGGTATTGCATGTGGTTCTTTTGTAGTTATGCCATGGGTTTTTCCAGGTGTGATAGTGCTTTTAGCCTAGCCTAGCCATTTCTAGATAGCCATGGTGTGATGGGTTTCTCATGTTTTGGTTGAGGAGGATTGTTGGATGGATTCGAAGCTGAGTGAGGTGGATCTCTGAATGATATAGAATATGGCCTATTGGCCCCTGAACCAAACTATGGACCACAATAAAGGCATTGTCCTAGTGACCCCAGAGCTAGACTATGGGTTGCAGTAAAGCTAAGATTGTGTTGCCTCGGTGGGCCAATGAATCCTTGCCAGTGAATGGTGGGATATACAGTAAATCCTAGAGGTGGTTTCCCTTGATTACGCATAGGAATCCTTGCTGATGAATGACAAGATATATGTTAAAGCCTAGAGGGTGGTGTCTTAGTTTAGGGCCTAGTGATCCTTGGATTAGACTATGGATTGCGGTAAATCTTGGGAGACTAGGAGACATGGAAGATCCTCACGGTGTACATGGAGAAATTCAGTAGCATACATGCTTGTTTTTCCTAGTGATCTGGTGGAGATCATGGTAAAACCTTTTATTACATGTTTATTGTGTTGGCCTAGTGATCCAAGATGGATTATAGCAAAGCTTGGTTTTTATTGATGAGGGTGAGGTGGTTTAGCCTTGGGATGTCCTGGTTGGTTCTTTTTGTTTGAGTCCCACATTCATGCTTGGAATATGGCATGAGGGTGAATGGTTGAAGAGATATTTTTCTCATCCACTCTACAGTCGGGTGGAACATGGTAGTCCCATCCCGAGTATGGATTTTGGATCATCAATATGAGGTTATTTCTCTTTTTATTTATATTAGTATTAAACTATTTTATATGTGGATCATATGTTTTTGATTTCATTAGTATTTATGTTGCTACTATGTTGGTTATGTATGTGCTTTATGATAGTGTCTATGTATGGATCTCATCATATTTTTACTTGTAAATGATTGGAAAATGTATCTATGACCTAATAGATGATAATGAAACAAATGATATGAGGGAACAATGGTACTTAGTGATTTTCATATAATTATGAGATCCCTATGCTTAAATATGTTGTTTACACCTGTAGATTACATATTCATGATATGTTTGATGAAATGTCTATCATGGCTAGTTGGGGTCTGGTTAAGGGATTGTTCAAATATTTACATTTGCATCATTTTTTACTTGTTATCTCTTTTTTATGAAGTTTTCATTCAATTCTGGGAAGTGATCTAAGCTCTGGGCCTGAAAAAGTGGTTCAAATCCTACAGACACTAGCATAACACTGAGAAAAATACTTCCTAGACATTAGCATTCCTTGTTATGATAGAATCCAAAGCCTCCTCGATGATAGCGACCTATAGAATGGGAGCATCTAAAGGTCAAGTGGTCAAGAGCTTCAGCGCAACCTAGGGGCCAGCTACCTGAGTGGTTGGGATGGTTCCTGGGAGTCCTGTAGCTGACGTGGAAGGTCTGTATGTTGTGTTTTCATTGATTCCACTTCCTTAAGGCCACATAGGAGGTTGAATCAAATCATAGTAGCCTCTCATCACATGTTTACCCTGGTTACTTAGGTAGGTGTGGGAGGAGTGTGTTACACTCACCATGACTTGGTAGTGTACCTATTCCTATAATTCACTCATGATGGGATGACATCAATCTGAAAATCCCCTAGTCTAAGATGATCCATTATTACCCATGAACTAAACCCGAGACAAGTCACATGCTGGGAGAAAGGGCTCAATGACTGTGCATTTTATAGTTCCAATAGACAAGGGGAGACCTTGGTCACTGAGATTGCATAGTACATAGCTCAAGATAGACTGAGGGAATTTTTTGCACAATCCTCACTGAGGGAAAATTTTGCGCAGTGGCCACTAAGGTGAAATTTTTCACAGTGCCCACTAAGGGAAAAATTTGCGTAGTGGAAACTGAGTGAAAATTTGTGCAATGGCCACTAATGGAAAAATTTTCACAATGGCCACTGGTATAAAAAATTGTGCAGTGCCCATTGACGGAAAACATTGTTCAGTGCCCACTGAGGGAAAAATTTGTGCAGTGCCCATTAAGGGAAAAAATTGTGCAGTTCAAGTAGGCAATGGAGGTTGCGAGATGGGACCCGCAGAGGAAAGTTGTGAAGTTTCAAGAAACAAGGGGGTTTGGGCAACAAAGAGGCATGAAGGGTAGATCTGTGCAGTTTCTAAAGGAAATGAGCTTCAGCTTAGGGAAGGACACTGGAGGAAGTATATGTGTAGTTTTGGAGGCCAAGCGAGGCTAGATTCTCTGTGTATTGTGCAGTTCCAACAGGAAAGGGAAAAGGTTAACGGTTGAAGGTTGGAAGTGTGCAGTTCAAGGTAGACTGGGAGGCCCAACTACACAATTCGAGAGGTCAAGGGAGGTTGTTGGACTCTAGAGAACAATGATAGTGCACTGCATAGTTTCAGGCAATAGGGTCATATCCAAGAGGGATGAGATTGGGTAGTGTGCAACTCAGTCAGGGCCCAGTGAAGCTAAGTTTCCTGGTCGGGAAGATTTTCCAAAAATGGCTAAGTGAGGGAAGGGAGCTGGACTCATGATGAACTTGAATTGTGATCAAACACTTATCATACTTTGAATACACTTGTGTGACTACCTCATGACAAGATGCGAGAAGTGCGACACTTAAGATATACATTGAGATGATTGTGACGACACTTGTGTGCCAATGCTCAAGACTTTGTATATCAATGGGAAAAATGTTAACATGGTTAGGACAACTCATATACACAAAGACTGACCTTTCAAACTACCAAAAAAAGACTAGAAACATTATACAATAGTCAAACATTCCAACAAACAACAATTAATCCAACAAGAAAAAGGGGCCAAAGAACTTCAAGAAACCTCATGGAATGAGCTTGAGTGTTTGCAACAATCAAATAAAATACCAAGGAAGGCTCGGAAATTTGAGTGCAAGCCAAAATTTTGGAGGGTGTTGTAGCAGCTACAACACAACTATAACCAACACCATGCATACACAGCCAGTACATAGGCTACGAACATGAGAACACATATGCAACTGACATGAATGCATGACCAACACACCACCCATCTAGTCCAAGGGGTGAACCATGCTTTGATACCACTATGTAACACCCTCCTCACTGATCTAGCCAAGCAACCATCCAATTGGGGTAAATATTTGACAAGAGGCTACTATGATTTGATTCAACCTCCTAGGTCACCTCAAGGAAGTGGAAGTTACAAAACAAAACCAAAATGACCATCCACACATCCTACAGAACCTTTAGGAACTACCCCATCTTTCTAAGTGATCAACCCCTGAGGAAAATAAATAGTTCAAGGACCTAGAGCCCCATTTTATCCCTTGCCAAGCTCTCTAAGTGACTGAGGGTCCTAGTCACTCCCATGAGCATGCTTGAGTGTGACTATAGCCTTTTTCTGCCAGTGCTATTCCAAAGACTGCGAGGTTTAAGGCTAAATTCTAGGGCTAGGACCCAGTCACTGCCCAAAACTTCATGGAATTTACAAAAATTAAAAGAAAAATAGAGACAATGACACCAATGAAAATTATTGAACAAAGAATTGACTGGACCCCTATTAGACATGATAGGAATTTCATTAAACATTGTTGGCTTGATGGGCCCTCACCCAGGTTTAGCACTAATTAGCCAAGAAATTCCCTACACTACCAGCCCTTTTAGCATCAATCCACTGAGTGCGGACTGAAGTCTCACCCAAAACAGTATGGGGGGATGCAGGAACTAAGTTTCCACACTCAGAGATGGTAGTGATGTTGTTTAATACCCTAAACCTTCCTTTGCACAGGTTGATAAGCCTTTTAGGGCTTATCGATATACTCATATTAGTTGTCCTCTAGACCTCCAGGAAGGTCTACGACCATCGTTTACATACCCTAGATAGCCAGAATAAACACTTACACGCTTCTATAACTACTCTTACTTCCATAAATACCCAGATTAGCTTAAGTATCTAATAACTTCAACATGCATTAAGAGGATCTTCGCATAAACAAATATTCTTACTTTCCTTCATTAAACAAGTAAAGCATATGGATTCACGCATCAATACAACATTAAAACATAAACTGAGTATTCATCATAACATAATCATATGAATTTATAACAGAAGTAAAATTGATCATACATAGATAATTCTAGTATAATTCTCTTTATTTATGTTTTAGATCTTCTTTACAGACTCTAACAGCCCTGCACACACAGTTGTGGGGGTCCGTGCTCTCAGATGCAGACTTCTACCATAGGCCTCTGCGCACATAGCTGCATAGCCTCTTTCCTATGCTAATACTCTTCGCTCTTAGTTCTCACAGACCCATTACATTCATCAATGACTCAAAACATATTAAGACTGAACTACTTTAGACTCTCCTTTTTATACAATGCCATGGTCCGTGGACCATGTGTGGATCTCCTAAAGATGAGATAAGTTACATAAAAGAAGGACGGAAGCCCTTGATGATTCTTTAAATCTTCGCTCTCTCCAGCCAAAAAATGCGGAGACTTTACACTTTTTATACAAAACTTTGGCTTTTAACCCCAAAATTGACCCTGGGGGACCTGTTCGTAATAGCCCCCCAACACAAATATGGTGACTCGCCCCTGAGTCACTCTTCTAGTGTGGAGAACTTGTCATGAAGACCTCCTAGCTCCACATGTACCACTACAACTTCGGTGGCACACTGCGTCACTGCCTGCTTGACCTGTTCTACCACCTACTCCATTGTTAGTCTTGCGCTATCTGTTGTGATTTGCTACTATGTTTCCTGCAGGCTCGCTCTATTTCCTTTAATGGTGGCCGTGAGCACATAGGCTACATCTAGCCAAGACCCCAATCTAGCCTTCAGTGCCTTTGTCAACCTCTATGTAATGGTGATGGTGCGCGTCGTCACTCTGAACTCATCGTACTTCTGCTACAATTACCTCTGCTCGGTATCTAATCCATGCAGGTTAAGATCTTCTTGCAAATTGGTAACTACTTCAAGCGACTACTCAAAGAGTGCAGTGCAATCCTTCTGCAACATCTACTATTGTAAATACATCCTTGACAACAACCTTACGCTACTCTTTGACCTCTAGTGGAGTCGAAGGATGGGCCATCAACTCAAGCTCTCTGATTTAGCCAGCCCTATCTTTGTGTCACGCACACCTACAGCAAGCTTCCAAATTCTGGCGTCAACCGACGCATGTTCTGGGATAAGTAGCTTTGGAGCAGTTTTGCATGCTTCAGCTACCATGGTTGTGGTGTGCTCATTCTTCTCCTAAATCTTCTTATGGAGATAAATCACAAAATTCTTCTCTACAAACATCTAAGCATTATTAACTTTCTGTTCGCTGATCACATTTAGTGTGCGCTACTCTCGGGCCCGAAGTTCCGCGATCACACCATCTTACAGGGTGTGAAGGGTTTCACTTGGGTGCATGGTCAGGTTCAACCCAACCTTCTTGAGAGTGTTGATGGTGGCCCAGTCAGCTTTCGCTTCTATTGTCAAAGCTCCAGTTGGAAGTGCAACGACGTAGGCATCCATAGAGTGAACCATCTTCGCTACTTCTAAGGTTCTAGGCTACCAAACTAGTTGACACTTCACTGCCCCTCCCTACACCAGTCTACCGTTGAGTAGCCTGCATATTTAGCTTGCGCAGACCCATCTGAATGGCGACCAAGGCTTGTTTCTATTGTTGCTCAAACTACTGCAGCAGTTCCATGCTCGTGTCCCTTACAGTTTCCTTGATGTCATTCAAATAACCTTCTCTCAAAATGATTGTGTTGAGTGATGATTTACTGGCCTTAGACTTCTTCCACGACCCTTCATTTTCCTGATTGTTGGAAATAATACTGAGAGGGGGGCTGAATCAGTATTATCAAGTCAATTATTTCTTTTTTTAAAACCAAGATCATATACGCTACTTCAGTTAGATAAAACCGCGTATATACGCGACTACAGAGAAGGAAACCCGCGTATGTAATGCAGAATAATAATTTAATCTATCTTACAGATATTGATCATTAATCTATCAATTAGAATCAAATAAACAGTAACCAGAAACAGTAAAACAGGGCTGAAGACAATCACACACAAGAACAAAAGATGTAAGGTAGAAACCCAATGTGGGTGAAAACCACCTACTGCAATTCGTCTCTATCTTCTTTTAATTAAAAACTTCCTTTCACAATGTATTGGTGCAGTCTTTACCAGTACGCAAGTTGCAACCTACAGAGAGCTACAACCCTCTCTCATTCTCCAGTAGATCCTGGAAGGGAGCTACAACCCCCTTAGCTCTTGCACTAGCCAAGATACTAGTACGTAGGTGCTGGTCTATAGAAGGCTACAACCTTCTCTTTCTTCCAGGGACCACGTTTCATAAATTTTCAGACTGGATCCATGAACATCAATCAATCATAAATAATCTCCTTTTCACCAATTAGCACTGAATCAAGTAGACACTTCTCTGACAGTTGTACCCAAATCACAGTAACAGCAACTACACACCAAATTCTGAACCCAGAACACTGCAGCAATAAACAGAAGCAGCTAGATCACAACTCAAAATATATACGCTACTTTAATAACCTGAAACCTGCGTGCATACGCTTTTGTGTTTGGAACAACCTGCGTATACGCTGTTTGCATTCACTGAACCAGCGTCTATACGCACCTTCGCTTCATTGAACCTGCGTACAAATATATAAAGGATAATTCACTCTTTCAAATATTCAGACACTAATTAATCTAGATTATCAGATTTATAGATCAAGTATGCACCACATATAACAGATAAAGATACTATCATTCAAGCCTTAAGATTATGACCCATCAATAGAACTTATCCTTCTCTTTGAGCTAAGGTTCCTCCTTCATTCAGATCCAGATCTGCACCATCACCCCAATCACCAAAATTTCAGATCTAGCACATATTAGATATTCAATTAATTCAAATCATCATTTGCCAAATGATCTCCTTCCTCTTTTATAGTCTTAGGCCTTCCACAATACCACAGTCTGAAACCATAATAAATCAATACCATGGACCCAAAACTTGGGATCAACACTTCTGACGAGACACCATGGTCCAAAACCATAGGTTCAAATACCAAGGACTAACTACCACAGACCAAAAGTAAGTTCTCCAACATATACGCGCTTTTCCTTGCATGAAAGTGCATGTATATGTATATGCACCTTTGTAACGTCTAACCCTCATGTATACATGCCTTAGTCTAGATGAACCTTCATATATGTCTTTTCCTTCATTCTGAAAGCCTAAAATGAGATCTGTTACCAAAGAGAGTTGCCATCAAGGACAACACCTGTGCCATAGTTTTAAATCAGTGCCATAGTGCCAACAATCTCCCCCTTTGGACTTGATGGCAACCCCAAGATCCTCAAAGTCATTCTCCCCCTTTGTCATCAAGGGCAAAGGGTTGTGCTCCACCTGAGTACATGCTGAAATCTCTGCCCTGCTATGCTGACCATGCTCCCCTTGACTATAGGCAAGATCTGCAAAAGATGTTCTTCAAGAAGAACCATGACATATACATCATAAAAGACCTTCCTATCACCAAAAGACTCAATACATACATCCATCACCCAACCACATGGGGATCATCCACCCAACCAAGTGGGGATACATCAGAAAATTACATATGACAACCAAGTACATTACATCTTCATCCCAGGCATAGTGGGGAAACAAAAATAGGCCATTACGTGACCTTGACACCATAAAAGAGATACATGACATAGAGACAAAATATGTAGAGCAAGACTTATGAAAGGCACCAATAACTGATAACAAAAACATTTGTCAGTCACCAATCAGATCAACAACCAAGATTTCCTTCTGTTCTCCCCCTACCTCTGTTTCACCTGAAACCAACAACAGCTGTGAAATAGAACCAAAAGCTTCTAATATAATGCCAACAATGCATCATTGGAAGTTTATCTGCTCCCCCTGAACCAGTGCCAGATGGTCTCTTTCAGACCCATATCAGACTATCTTCAACCAGAGCCTGTCCCTTCTGATATCCATCAAGCCTCCATATACGCGACTGTATCTGCACAAACCAGTGTATATATGTGGATACTCCTCAGGCAACATGCGTACACCCATTTTTCTCTGAAACTGACAAGATTTAACAGCACGGTGATGCATCAACTACTCCCAGCTTCTGTCTGAGGTATTCAAAAGTTTCCCTGGGAAATTGTTTGGTGAGTATATCAGAAACTTGTTCCTTAGAGGGAACATACTCGAGCTTGACCTTTTGTTCCAGCACTTGTTCCCGGAGAAAATGATATTTGATAGGTATGTGCTTGGTCTTTGAATTGTTGATTACACTTGTATTATCACATAGAATGGAGTAGGTGTGTACAGTGATTTGAAAATCCTGGCAAGGTTTGGCATATCCAAAGGAGTTGAGTGCCAAACAAATGCAACAGCCAATATTGCCGCTTCAGCTTGTAGACTAAAGGCAGATCGAACTTTGTTTCTTGCTGAACCAATACTAATCTGGACCCATATAAGAATCACACCACTTGTGATTTTCTGTCATCCATGATTCCAGCCCAATCTCATCTGTCATAGAGCATAGCAAGGTGAGAATCTGTATCTCTTGGATACCATAAGCCATAGTTTTGAGTTCCTTGAAGATACTTGAAAATTCTCTTTACTGCCTAAAGATGGGTTTCCTTAGGATTTTCCTGAAATCTTCCAACTATTCCTACTGCATGCATGATGTCTAGTCGAGTACCTGTCAAATAAAGAATACTTCCAATCATGGATCTATAGGTTGGTTGATGCACTGTTGTTGATTCATCATTTGCACTGAGGCTACATCCTGTAACCATAGGGGTACATACTGGTTTTACATCTTCCATGCCATATTTCTTCAAGATCTGCTTGAGATACTTGGTTTGAGACAAGAAAATACCGCCTTCATTTTGTTGGATTTGCAATCCAATAAAACATGTTAGTTCTCCAAGAAAAGACATTTCAAATTCTTTTTGCATCACCAAGGCAAAGCTTTGACTCATAGCTTCTTCATTGCTGCCAAAGATAATATCATATACATACACAACAAGTATTAGCAATATGTTATTTTCAATTTTTATATAAAGATTGCTATCTGTTGATCCTTTTGAAAAACCTTGTTGATGAAGATATTTTTCCGAACGGTAGTACCAAGCCCTTGGAACCTGTTTAAGACCATAGAGAGCCTTTTTTAGTCTGCATACAAGATTTGGATCATTCCCAAGAATGAAACCATCTGGTTGCTCAATGTACACTTCTTCTTCCAGGTCTCCATTCAGAAAGGCTGATTTCACGTCCATTTGAAATACTTTGAACTTCTAAAAGCTAGAGAGAGCAAGAAACATTCTGATGGCCTCAAGTCTAGCAATGGGAGCAAAAGTTTCTTCAAAGTCTATTCCTTCTTGTTGTGCATACCCTTTACACACCAGTCTGGCCTTGTTTCTAATCACTTCCCCATTTTCATTCAACTTGTTTTTGAAGATCCAGTTTTTCCCTATGACATTCTTATCTTTTGGTCTAGGAACCAACTCCCAAGTGTTATTCTTTTCGATCTACTCAAGTTCTTCATCCATTGCCTTGACCCAGCATTCATCTTTGCATGCCTCTCTTACATTTTGTGGTTCAGTGGAGGAAAGTAATGCCATATAGCTTGAAGCTTCTGCAATTGTTCTTCTTGTTTGTATTCCTGCCTCTTTTTGCCCCAAAATTTGAGATTCTGGATGATTCTTCTGAACATACCTGGCTGGAGTCTTTTCTTCTATCCTTATTTGTTCTTCAGGCTCCTCATGGGTTTCTTCTTCATCATGAATCTGATTTGATGTTGATGGATAGTCCTCATCATCTTCGAAATCTTCAGACCTTACCTGCCTAGGAGTGTTTTCTTCTTCATCAACCACTACATCAATACTTTCAACCATTTTTCCAAGCCTTTTATTATAACACTTGTATGCTTTGTTGTGGGGAGAGTAACCAAGGAGAATGCCTTCATCTGCTCTAGGTTCAGACTTGCCAAGATGTTCATCAGTATTTTTGATATGGCATTTGCTTCCAAAAATTTTGAAATATTTTACCGAAGGAGTCTCACGATACCAGAGCTCATGAGGGGTTTGAGTTCTGTTCACCCGGACATTTGTTTTGTTGAGAATAACAACTACAGCAAATGCAACTTCAACCCAAAATGTTGCGGGTGTTCCAGACTCATCAAGCATAGCACAAGCCATTTGTTCAACCGTTTTGTTCATCCTTTCAACTACTCCATTTTGGTAAGGAGTTCTGGCTGTAGAGAATTCTCTTCTTATTCCACGCTCTTCACAAAAATTGAAAAATTCATTTGAGGTAAACTCCCCACCTCTATCAGAGCTGAGGCATTTAATTTTGTGATCTGATTTGTTTTCAACCAAAGCTTTGAAGGATTTGAATTTTTCGAAGGCTTCATCTTTGTGCTTCATCATTCCTATCCAAACGATCCTTGAATAGTCGTCAATGAATAATACATCAGTATGGACAAGCTCAACTGGCCTGCTAGCTGATCCTTCCTTCTTAGGGAAGTTAGTTCTGGTTTGCTTACCAAACAGACATGATTTTCATATTGTATTATCAAAAATTCTGATGTCTGGAAGACCACGAACTGCCTGGTATTTGCATGCTTTCCTTATCTGTGAGAAACTTAGATGCCCCAACCTCCGGTGCCATAGCCAGTGTTCATCATTCTTGCTCAGATAGCATTGTTGTTGTCCTTCTTTGAATATGTATAAATTATTTGGAGTCCTTATGCCTTTGATCACTGTTTCTCCTGTATCAAGATCACAAACACTACATCCATTTGATCGAAAAATTACCTCTGTTCCTTGATCTCACATCTAACTGACACCCAATAGATTATGCTTTAAACCATCAACATACATAAAATTTCCTGCTTTGACCTTATCTTTTAAAAGAACAGAACCTTTACCTTTTATGAGTGTAGGGGTGTCATTTCCAAACGAGACCTTCTTCTCCTTCTCCAAGGCACTATATGACTGAAGTTTTTCTTTATCACCTGTCATATGTTTTGAACATCCACTGTCGATGTACCATTGATTTTCTTGCCCTTCTGCATATAAGGCTATACCACATATTTCTAGTTGTGGTTCTTTTATTCTCCATGTTCTAATATTTGAGGCTTGCTCCTTCTGAGTTGTCTGTCGAAACCTGCTCCTGCATTCAAAATCTTCATGACCAAAATTATTACAAATAGAACATTCTATTTCATTTTCAAGAGCAGAAAATTTATTGTAGGTCCTTTTCATGATCCCAGTCATACTCCTCTGTTTTTGATTTTCTCTAGTCATGATAGTTTTGTAGGCAACACACTGAGTTGCTTTGTGTCCAAAGTTGTGACAAGAGAAACATTGGCCATTGAAGAAATTCCTGCGATTATCAACCCCGCGGACCGAATGATTGTAGTTGTCATTCATTCTTGATGCAAATTGAGAATGATTTACCTGTGGTCTGTTGTAGCTTCTGTTTATCCTTAAAGCAGATTGCCCCTGATTTACTTGGTGATCTCTGTTCATTCTTCAAGAAAAATGTCCCTGATTTACTTGGTGATCTCCATTAGGATTTTGCTCACTCCTCCTTGCTGCATCAAGATAACTTTTGGAGGTGGATGGTTTCTGTGCTTGAGTTACTTCTTCATTATATCCCAGACCTGTCTTGATTAGAGGAGAATGCTGCACTTTGATAATCTCATCTAACGTTTCAGATCCTTTAACAAATCTAAGATTAAGAGCTTTGGTTTTCTCAATCTCTTTTCTAAGTTCCACAATTTCACATTCTAACTTTTCATGATGTTTTTCACTTTCAGCCAGTTGAAATTGCAAAGTATCAATAATCATATTTTTCTGTTCTAAACAAATTTTGAGTTTAGAAATCTCTTCATAAAGACCTTCTTCATCTATAACATCCATAAAATCATCATCTTCAAAAGCCATTAAAGTCTATAGTTATTACCTCGTTCATCTTCATCACTATTTGAGAGTCCGTCACTGTCTTCATGAGTGTAGTAGCTTTTCTTACTTACGTTCTGTTTCTTGTTCCATCTAACAGGATCCTTTCCTTTGTCAAGCTTATGAGGACACTTGGTAGCATAGTGACCGACTCTTCCACAAGCAAAGCATTTGAAGGGCAACTTACCTCTGAATCTTCCAGCACCACGTTGAAGGTTCTTGACAAAGTTTGATTCTTCCTCTTCTTCTGACATATGTCCTGACTCATAGTTATATCCTTTACCTGAAGCCTTGAATGCAACTTCTCTCCTGTCTGATGGTCCTCCTTTCCTCATTTCATAAGCAGTCAGAATTCTGTGCAGCTGTGACATGGTAAGATTTCGTAGATTCTCTTTTTCTTCTATTACAGAAATTTTAGATTCAAACCTAGGGGACAAAGATCTTAGAACTTTTTCAACCACAACAGCCTCTTTTATTTCTTCACCCAAGTTTTTCATACAATTAACAATCTCATCTACACGTAGGAGATAGTTAGCCAGACTTTCATCATTGTGCATTCTGAGATTTTCATACTGAATTATGAGAGTTTGAAGTTTTTCTCGTTTTACCTGTTCATCTCCTTCATAGCTCAGAACAATCTTGTCCCATATTTCTTTTGCAGATATATATACTACATAACCTTGACGGATTCTGATTGAGATAGACATCCTAATAGGGTATTGACAGCCTTTGCATTTGTTTCATATTTCTTCTTCTCAGCCGGATCTGTAGGAGTTGCTGATGGAAAAGTGTACCTTGTATCTATGATATCCCAGACTTCTGTACC
>APFE030486538.1:0-26926 GCA_000404065.3 Pinus taeda | reverse complement strand
GATAACCATATACACAAAGATGCAGCGGAAATAATACTTCATTTCATTAATGGAAAATACTGAAACATGCTTACAATTAGAAATGGAAATAAACTAGCTAGGGCGATGGTAGCTATCTCTGAGAAGAGATGTGTGGGCTACATGCCTCTGAACTGACTTACAATGAGGCTCGAAGGCCTATTTATTGTTGAGAAACAATGAAAAACCCTTAACATTCCAAACCTAACCCTAGGAGATGAAATGCCAAACTGTGGGCCCCGTTTGGGGGTAAGTTGGTACATCAACTTCTCGGGGTCGTAACTTTTAGCATATGATCTCCGTTTGACGCGTACAATAGCTCATTAGAAAGATCTATTCGAGCACTATCATTGTTGGAACGGGCAACATGGACCCATGTTGCCCCTGGATTCCCCAAAAAACGTCGTTTAGGGCCTCAAAACGGCTCCGGAAGTTCAGGACCCGAAAAACTGCTAAAAATAGTAAGTTGTGCTACAATTAAGGAAACTGAAAATGCTGAGAAATACAATGGTGGGGGTCCAGGTGGACTTGGCAGGTGGCCACCAATATCCACCTGGATCATTCAGAGAATTGATATTTTAATTGTCGATATACCTGAATTCTATTTCTTAATCTTGAGTAGGGATTGGTCTGAAAAACTCCACGGTTATATCTCTACCGATTGGTCCCATATGTGGCTACCCTATAAAGGAAAGCCAAATCAAATCAAAATCGACGGGGAGAAACATATGAGCCATACTGTCACTGAATTTGAACAGGAGAATCAACCAATAGCATTTAATAATAATATTTTGGGGAATTACTCTCCCAAATTATTCTTTGGCAATTACACTGCCCAACCATCTCCTTTCTCGGTGAATAATTTCACATCCCAAATTGAAATTTTTTCACAAATTGATAGATCAAGATGTGTCAATATTGTTGAGAAAACTATAAATAAAGTTGATGATAATTTTTTATTTTGGTCACTATACTTTGATGGATCTAAATCCAATGAAAGTGCAAGAGTAGGGTGTATTTTAGTTATCCCTGAAGGAGAAAAAACTATGTTGTCATGTAGATTGGGATTTGAATGCACGAATAATACAGCTGAGTATGAGGCCTTAGTTCAAGGACTATATAAAGCTATTGGTCTTAAAGTTCAATATTTGAAAGTGTTTGGTGATTCAGAGATTGTCATAAAACAAGTTAGAAATACAATTCACTGTCTTTCTAATCCCCTCAAACACTATCAGTCTTTGGTCCAGGAACTTATATCTCAATTTTTAGCATTCAATATTTCTCCTATCCCTAGATCCCAGAATGCAGCAGTAGACTTGCTAGCTAATGTTGCATCTAAACTCCTACCTTCCGAAGATTATAGCCTAGACAGATTTTCAGTAGAGTTAATTTTTAGACCATCAATTCCTGACAATGTCACCAATTGGCGAGTGTTCAATCATGATGAAGACATTTTAAATTTCTTAACTTCCGACAAGTCCTATGATGATCAAATCATTGATGAAAGTGACCATGACCTTCAAATGAAGGAAAAGCAGGAAGAAAACTCAATATGGAAACCAGTGGTTAAGCTTGAAGATCTCTATGATATTAAAGACAGGTTTAAACAGGTGACCAATTCAAAGCTCCAAAGTTCCACTTTAAGATTTGATTTGATAAACCTAGGTACTGAGGAAAACCCTCAAAACATCATTTTGGGATTAGGACTTTCTGTGGAAGAAAGAGTAGCATTCATTAGGTTATTGAGAAAAAATAAATGTGTCTTCGCTTGAAAATATGATGATTTAAAAACATAAGACGCATCAATCATTCAACATACTATTCCAATGCTTTCTGAACAAAAACCAGTCCAACAGAAGTTAAGTAAAATCCATCCTAACCTAGAGGGTCAAATAAAATCCAAACTAAATAAACTCTTGAAGGCTAGATCATTTTTCCTATCCGACATTCAAACTGGGTCTCCAATATGGTGCTTGTTAGAAAGAAGAATGGCGGCATCAGGATTTCCATATATTTCAGAAATCTTAATAAAGCAAGCCAAAAAGATAACTTCCCATTACCTACCATGGAGCAGATACTCCATTCAGTAGCTGGTTCTGAGTTAATGTCCTTTTTACATGGTTTTTCAGGATATAACCAGATTTTGGTCCATCCTGATGACAGGCTTAAAACTACCTTTAGAACTAAATGGGGAACTTATGCTTACCAAAAAATGCCTTTCGAACTTATCAATGCAGGGGATACATTCCAAAGAGCAATGGATATAGCATTCAAAGGATTGATCAATAGAATAGTAGTTGTCTATTTAGATGATATTACTGTATTTTCCAAGAAAAGGTCTAATCATTTACATGATTTAAATCAAATCTTTGAACGCTACAGAAGGTATGGTATCTTGCTCAATCCCAAAAAGTCCTTCTTTGCTCTTAATCAAGGGAAGCTCTTGGGCTTCATGGTTTCCAAAGATGGTATTTATATTGATCCGGATAGAATTAATGAGATTTCTGATATTCCATTCCCTCATAACAAAAAATCCATGTAGTCATTTTTAGGTCAAATTAACTTTGTTAAAAGATTTGTTCTAGATTTTTCCCAGATTATTTTACCATTGCAAACAATGATTAAGAAAAAGTCGGTGTTTAGATGGGGATTTGCAGAAAAAGAGGCGTTTGATTCTATCAAACAATCAATAATTAATGCCTCTACTTTAAGCACTCCCAATTTTTCAAATCATTTCATACTATATACTCTCGCATCCACCTCATCTTATGCAGTAGTGCTGACTCAGATTAATGATCAAAACTTGGAGGCACCAATTTCATTTTATAATTTGAATCTTCAAGGTGTTGAACTTAATTATTCAGAAGTTGAAAAGCAAGCCTTTGCTGTGTATAAAGTTGTCAAACACTATAGACCCTTCCTTTTAAAAGCTCATACAAAAGTTATAGTTCCTTTTTCAACAGTAAGACAATTACTAATCCAAAGGGAATTAGGAGAAAAAAAGGGCAAATTGGGTCACAGCTTTACAAGAATATGACTTGGAAATCAAGCCAGTAAAGATTGTTAGAGGCTAGGGTTTTTGCAGGTTATTAGCAGGAGTATCCAATATTCAAGAATCAGAGGATACAGAACACACTGAAGAAATCAATCAGATAAGTATCACTGATCCTGAATCACAATATGCAGATTTGATCTTCTATTTAAAAAAGGGATATGCACCTTCTAATATTTCCTATAAAAACAAATGTGCCATTAGATTAAAAGCGAAAAACTTCATAATTGTCGATGGTGTACTTTTTAGGCAGAATTATGATTCAATTTTATTAAGATGCCTAGAAAAACCTGAAGCGCAAAAAGTTTTGTAGGACCTACATGACAGACCAGCAAGAGGAAATTTTGGAGCTGATACAACAGCTCACAAAATCATTCATGTTGGATATTATTGGCCCACCCTATTCAGAGATACTCACGAATACGTAAGGAAATGCCGAAGTTGTCAGATCTCCAGTGGAAGACAAAGAAAACCAGCTTTCCCTTTGCAACCAATCAATATTGAACAGCCTTTCGAGCAATGGGGATTGGATATCATTGGGGAAATCACTCTACAGTCATCCAAACAACATAAGTATATCCTTACTGCTACTGATTACTTTACTAAGTGGGTTGAAGCAATTCCTTTGAAGACAACAAAATCTAAAGTAATTATAGAGTTTATAGATCAATTCATCATTACCAGGTTTGGTGTCCCAAACGCTCTTGTTTTCAATAATGCATCTTATTTCTCTGGAAATTCTATGTTTTAGTTCACTATTAAAAGAGGGTTTAAATTGAAATATTCTGCGAATTACTATCCCCAAGGTAATGGTTTAGCAGAATCCACCAATAAAAATCTCGTTAAAATCATTAAGCGAACTATTGAGCAGAATCATAAAAACTGGCATAAATCTTTGATATTTGCAATTGGGCTGACAGAATAACATAGAAGGCTTCCATAGGTACTTCTCCATTTAATCTTGTATATGGGAAATAAGTAGTCCTACCAACCAATTTATTGCTTCCTTCTCTAGCCCTAGTGCAGTTTATTGAAGAAAGTCCCCCATCTTCTATTCAACTAAGACATGATCAAATCTTAAAATTAGAAGAAGAAAGGGAAAAGGCCAAAATTATTCATGCAAAACATCAGCAAATTATCAAGTCATCTTTTGATTCAACTTCATCCAGTTCAAACAATTACAAGTTGGTGATCTAGTTCTGAAATGGGACAAAGCCCATGAAGATAAAGGAAAACACACTAAGTTCCAGAAAATGTGGCTCGGACAATTTCAAATCAACGAGAATATAGGTCATTCTACTTTCATATTGCAAGATCTATCAGGTAAGAGAGATTCTCTTCCTGTTAATGGCCTTATCTTGAAAAAATTCTTCAATTGAGGAGGTAACCCCTTCTCCTTTTGTATATATTCAATTTTCAGCAAAATTTGTGCTCATAGTTTTTAGGATTATTAGGAAATAAAGTTGTAAGATAACTCCCATTGGCCTTTGCTATATTGAAAAAGTTGCTCAAAAGAAATAGTTTTGATATTTACTTTTAAAATGGAAACCTTAAACAAAAGGAAAATTTCTAGGAAATTAGGTATATTTAGATTCTAAAACCCCATTTCATTTTTATGAAATCTTCTCGAGATTTAGAAGTACTATAAATCATTCAAAACAAATGGTTATCAATATAAAAACAGAAATTGATTCAATCTTAGCATCTTCAACTCTTACCCTATCATCCATGCTCTCTTAAGGAGAAAATTGTCCATCCCATTCATCAAAGTTTATGATTACTCAGAGTGTAATTATAAAATATATTTGATATAAAAGATAAGGGGTCTTATTACAAGCCTGCTTACCATGATCATTGGGGAATAGCTTAACTGACATTACCAATACTGCATACCAAAATAGGGTAATGGCTTATAATTATAAGACAAGGGATCTCATCACGAGCCAGCTTGTTCAGTTAGATTACAAACAGTGAATGGCATTGTCAAACAGCTGGCCACCAAACCAGGACAATGGCTTTTTATCTTGCAAAATAATGAAAAGGAAAAAGAAATACAAAATATGAAGGCATATTTTTGGATTCATTCTTTTAATTATACTCTGAAATGGATGGGATAATGGACAATTAAATGGTTAAAAGGTATCCCTCTCGAGACTATGAACGTTTGCTGGTAGCAGAGGCTCTACCTATGACAAAGGAGTCATTAAAAAGCTAAGTTGGAAAGCTTCTTTGTTTTATCGTTATCAACCAATAAAGGCTAATTTAAAACTTAGAATGTATTTAATTTTAACAAGAGAAGGAACTAGCAAAAATAGCTATTATTAGATTCAGAATTTATGTATACCTAGTTATATTAGAATCCTCATTTTAGATAAGATTTCTATATAAAGAAAGTTTAAGTATTTCAACATGTTTCAAAGATAATTGTTTCTCCCAGTAAATTGCCAATTGTTGTGTTGTACAACAACCCCCCATTTCATAAAAAATTTCTTTTTAACTATAATATGTAATGGGTCCCTTTTATAGATGTGTAAATAAAATTGGTATCAACTCATCCTTCATCAAAAGGTCCGAAAGAAACAATACATTATAAACCTTTTGAATAAATATAGATCGGTCTTATAAAATAAATATATAATTCTTTATTATTGCGATAAAGCGATCGCAAGATCGCATATCGCAACAACAAGGGATGCATAACAAAAAGACCCATTGGTTTACCCCGATCCGAAAATTGAATAACTATCAAATATCGGGAAAGGCAAGCAAGTGTAACAAAATACCCTCTCACTTTTCTCCGATGCGATATCGCTATCGGCAATCGGGGAGTGTAGCGCACACACATTAAAGACACCTTTTAAAAACTCCCGATGCGATAAGGTGTATCGCCATCGAGGATCGGGGATTTCGCAATGAAACAAATATCACCACTCAAGCATTTCTCCAATTCCGATTGCGATAAAGCTAAGCGCAAATTTCAAAATAGATTGAAAAGGCTTGGGTATATTATTTTAGATTATTATTAAAAGCCTTCTCATTCCCAATAGCGATTCACTTGTGATTATCCGCAAAAAATAAAAGCCACACTTGAATGAATCATTCGGCGAATAAACGATATGATGGGTATTTAAAATGATTGACAGGTTACGGTGGCCAATTAATGGAGCAGTTATGCCGAGATCTCCCCTGAGATTGTATCTGTGGCAATATTATTTTAATCCTTCATTATTTGTTAAATTGATATAACTCTTTCATATTGGCTTGTACCACCTATTCTTTTTATTACGTTCATTTTATCTCCTGCGCAGAGCTCCACTGAAGCAACAAATTCAAGTCAAATGGGGAAGAAATCCAAGAGATTTGCAGCAGCTTCAGCTCCCGTAGTAACAGGACAATCTACCGCTGATCCAGGACCAAGCAAGAAAATATTAATTTCAGACACTACCTATCTTGGCCTCAACAACACTAGCTGGCAAAGCATCTATAATCTAATTGAAGCCGAAGAGCCTGAAACGGTATCTATTCAAGCTACTGTGTATTTGACTAGAAAACCAGAGGCTTCCATAAAGGATTTAGCCGACTCCTATCTACACCGAATAGCAGCTCGAGAGAAAATTCTTCTGTATATAAATGTAGTGCGGTGGGTAGTAGAGGAAATCCCTGTTATGAATAGAACATTCTACACAGTCGACGGGAGAGTCTTCGGCTTGTTTCAACCTTATGATTTGAGAAAAATGTACCACTTGCCTGAACCAGAAAATAAATACAACAAAGCATTTCTGGAGAAGTTCAGAAGTGAGAATGAAATTGAATCAACACCTATTCGGGAATGGAGACAAAACCCTGCAAGGCACAAGCATGAATCTTTGGGTAAGTACTATGTCGATTCATTATGTTCTCCTTACTGTTACACCGGGGTGATGATGTGTAGGATTTGGGGATTACATGATTCCGAAAAATTCACAATTGAAATGGTTCTTCTAATGGAAGCAGCAGCCAATAGTGAGATAATGGATTGGGGAAATATATTATCAGATAAGTTAGCCACTGCTATTCTTGAGTTTAGAAATAAAACTCGCGTCACCGATAGGTCTATTCCTCTGTTTTATTTTAGTGCCTATATTTTAGATACTCTCTGTTTCAACTTTGAATTTCCTGTGCTGGGGTGGAGATGGACTCCACAAGATCCCATGTCGATTCACATTTATCACCAGAAGCTGTGGAAATCACACTATAAGGACCACCTGTATCGAATTGGTAATGGTTTTATGTTGCCCATTTACCGTGCCATTTTTGACAAGCCTGCTCTAAAGATTTCTTCACAAGCAGAGGTTGACCTAACCACTCTAGGAAACTGGTTCGGGGAGGATAAATTCACCTAAATAAGAGTTTTTGGCAGCCTTTCCAGGCCTCATGTCCTTCCCCTGTACATAACCGACAAGCTGTTGGCCCGAGAATTAGCCTATCAGATTATGTCCGCAGGAGCAACCAAGACTCTGAGGACTTCAAAAAAGCAGGTTTGGCCTCTGTTTCCTCTAAGATGTGGTGTTTATACTTTGCACAACTTTAAGCATGCAGAGAAGGAAGAAGAAAAGATAAATATGCTAAATCTTGCCACTATTCCTAATAGGCGATTTCACCCAAGGAAAGTCGTCTACAATGTGCTTGAATAGGCCAAACTCACAAATTTTGATCATAAGGAAGATGATTTTGATGACTTATTTTCTTCAGCGGAGTCATTATCTCAGGTCCAAGCACTGGCTAAAATGAGATATAACGACGAAGGGTTAGTAGAATTCAATAAACTCAGAGAACAGAGGTTTCAAACTCTGCCTCTGGATTTACTAGCTACTGCCCCGACAACACAATCAAGCGAGCTTTCACAGCGACTCATCGACAAACCTCCTGCTCCATCAAAGATTCTCGAGACAGATAAAGAGAAAGAGCAGGAGGAAGTACAGAAAAAGGAACAGGAGAAAATACAGGAAGAAGAACAGAAAAAGGAGCAAGATAAGGGTAGTGAGAATGTCAATGTGGATACCCAGATTGATCCGAAATTACTCCAAGAATGGCAGCAATTTGACTCCACCATAAGCAATCTGGAGGCTCCAAAAGGTGTTGATACATCCAAAGTAACAGATACAAAGGATACAGTGTCAACAAAGGTTCCGTGTGAAGGAACTAGCGGCCTACCCCCTAGTACAGACTTAGAAATAATTCCAAAAGATCCCTCGGATCAAATCATTTTGCAGGTGGAGGGAATTCCTCCATTAGATGTCTTTTACAATCCAAAACACAGGGTTGTAGTGAAACGACAGTGGAAAAGGAGAAGACTTGATCAACCTTCCCTATTTCCAAAGCAAACAGAGACAGCTAATGTAGTTTGGAAGGAGGAGTTTGATCCTTCCAATGACCTAACGAAGCTTTCCCAGTATGCTGGAGCCTATTCGGTAGCCACCATAGACAAGGCATCGAAAGTGAGTAATCTACTAAAAGAAAAAGACCAGGCAATTATTTTGTTGCAAACACAGCTGTCTGAAGCACAACAGAAAGTTGAACAGTTGGAAGAACAATTTTCAACAAAACAAGAATTAAATAATCAATTGAATAAGCAGATGCTTGAAGAAAAACAGAGAATAGACTCAAGCGCAATTCAAAAGCAGAAAGAATTATCAGAAGCATTAGCAAAGTTGAAGACGATGAATGAACTAATGGCGAAAACGAAAGATGAGCAAATTGTCAGCTATCACTTCAAATAGAGAAGTTCAAGAGTCTTCCACAACCTGCCGATTTCAGAACAGAAGCGCTACAGATTAATAAGGCATTGGTGACACAGATAAGATTATTGTGTCATAATATTTCTCAGGTTGAGCCCCTTTGTGATATAACAACATCGATAATCGATAAATCAGTTGATGCTAGATAGGATTTAGAGCAAGCCGACGAGACCTTGACAAATTTTCTTGCTTGGCAAGACACCAATGAGGGACAGGCAGCAAATCTACCCAAAATCCTAGAATCACACAAGGAAATCCTATTCTTAGAATGGCAGTCTCAGTTGATGAAGACAGAGAGAGAAGTTTCTAGATGTAGATTATCTACAAGTAACTTGATTGAGTTAATCAATAATACTCTCTATTTGTCTAATATGATTTCACAATGTACCCTAGGTAAATTGCTATCAGCTAAGACATTGGAGCAAGCATGCAATCAGGAGTTGGAAAAGAATGGAAGGTTAATCGTAGGTATTCAAAGTTTAACTTGGGACACCTATTGGTTGTTCCTAGTAAAACCATACAGCCAGACAGCCGCCCTCAAGTGTCTAACAGATGCAATCATTTGTATCATTCCCGAGATACACGATGCCACATACTCGGCTCAGCTCCATTCTCGTCTCAGCCGCCCTCTAGAATTGGAACCAATGCTTGCAATCTGCCAACTTAGATCAAAGGGAGAACAACCATAGTGATGAATCATGCTGTCAACTGCCAACAAACTTGCAGTGGAGAAGATATTCAAGATCCAGTTGTACCAATTAAATAGCATTTTATTTTTGTAGTTAGTTAGTTTAATTAGTATTTATAGACCCTTTCATGCATTTAGAAGGGGTCGTCAGTTTTTGTATAAGACTCAAACCTAGAAGTTGCACTATTGTACTTCCGGCATATTTTTTTATAAAGACTAGGCCATTATTCCAAATTTTAACGAAGAAACTTTTATGTGGATGTGTACTATTGCCTTGATATGAAAGTATCTCGGAGTTGAAAGAAGGAATTCGAATTGTGATTGATATCGGGAATGATTTACAACACATATGGTACTATTATCTATGATCTGGTTTCATTCTTTTATGTGAATCGTTATTTGATTACTCTTACTATTATTGAATATATGTATGTGTTTTCAACAGCATTCTTTATATTTTTCACTATTGGATGTTTAAAGGATGTTATTCTTTAGTCATACATGTATCAGTAATATATAAAGGATAAGTGTAGCAATGTTTTATTAATTACTTTGTTCAACTATTTGAACAAAGCAATTATTATATGAATGAATGTCTGTGTTTATCAAATAGAGTCATCTATATGCTTATTTGCGAATAGAGATTATCAAACGTTGCACTTAGAAATAGTAGTTTCCCGGGATAGAATAGTTATTCATATTTTTACTTTTTAGATTAAATCATTTATCCATTACCATTTTATAAGAAAACCACTCACTCATCCATCCCCTTTTTATTGATCATTGGGAAACTGGTCCCATTATCTCCAGTCGGAGCCACCACACCAAATGGAAAAGGAGTTGCATTAAGGTCCGGACCGGGTGGTTTTCCTCGATGTTGTTGCAATGATTTTCGAGGCATCAACACCCCCACAAATGTTGATTTTGTTGTTTTTGAACTAATATCTCTCTTTACAGTTTTTGATCTTTCTCTTGAATATTTTTGACATAGATCTTCCATTTCATGGAATGGCAAGTTTAAAATACCACCCTTACCCATTAGATTCAAAATGTCAAGATATTCATCTCTTATACCATTTAGAAAATATTGTATGGATGGTGTCTAAGTTCAGAGAGCGTTGTTTAGATTTTTGAAGATTGTAAGAAAATATTTCCAAATATTTTTCTAAACGTTTGTCTTCTTGTTGTGTCATTCTAAAAAAATCCTCTTTCGAGTCCCTAGGCCTACAATAGGCTTGATACTTTTTAAGAAAACTTTTCTTCATGTCATCCCAAGAAGTGATTGTACATTCTCCTAAACCCATGAACCATTTTAATGTTGTTGTTTTCAAAGTAGAAAAAAAGAGGCGAATTTTTTGTGTGTCATCTATGTCTCCATAAGTTATACACAAGATATTAAATTCAAACATAAATGAATCAAGATATTCCGTTGACATTCCATAAAAGTTAGGCAATACAGAAGGTGGAATATTTTTCATTTTCACTTCTTCTCCTAATATTGCACTTGTATCTAATATTGGAAAGCCAAACGTAGCTTCTTGATCATCTTGTTCATTATCATTTAGTCTTTTGTTGTCGTACTCTGTTTTTCTTTATTCTTATCTCTTTCTATGAGCTTCCCTTCTTACTTTTTCCTCCCTTTGTCTTCTCCATTCTCTTTGTTGTCTTTCATATTCAAGTCTTTGTTCTGGGGTGAGAATAGTAGGTCCTTGCCCTTCTTCTATCATAGCTTCAATTATTTCGATGGCAAATTGAGATTCAAGTTGTTGCTTGTTTTCGAAAATAGGTTGATCTATGGGCTCAAAAATGGGTTGATCTATTGGTTTAACAATATTCCTTGTTTCCTTTTATTTTTCTGAAGTAGGTGTTGCTTTTGGAGTTTGTTTTCTTTTTACCTCCTAGGCTAACAAGGTTTGTTTTCAATTAAAGTTAATCTTCGTCCTATTCTTTGTTTTTATTCTAATTCCTCTATTGTTGGTTTACCAGCGACTGGTGTATTTAGTCTTGATGGTCCTAATTCTATGGATGGGGAGTTTTGTTTAATAAATCTACCTTTCTGATCTCTATTCCTAGGCATAAAGAAACATAACTAAGAGAAATATAACATAACTGAATTTTTATTGTTTTGTTTTGTCACTTTTTTTAGATTTTGTTTTTATCTTCTACTTGACTATGTTGATGAATGCCTCCCCAGCAACAGCACCAAAATGTTGGGCTAATTTATTAACACAAATTAACACAAGTATTTCATTATCAATCCAGGTTTGTAAAACTTGGAGGCATGTCCAAAATGTATGGATATCAGATGTAGTCAAGCTTAGAAGATAAAATATGAAGAACTAAGGAAATACATATTATAAATATAAATCTAATCAAATAATTTCTAATTCACTTCTGCAATATATGTGATATGAAGTGGCTCCTAACTTAAGAGATCCATTTGTGTCCATCTTCTACAATATTACTTGATGAATAGAAATCAAAAACCATTAATTGACAACAACTTAAGATGCATAAATAAACGTTGAAAGAGGCTCCTAACTTAGGAGATCCTTGATATTCCTCATCACAAATTCATTCATCATTATGATATTATTAGAAATCTGGAACTTCATAAAATTACTGAAATCAAGAAAGATGAACTTCATTTTTTATTCATTAATCCAATGGGAGGGTTCAACTTGAACATTGTGTTGTCCCTTCATATCAAAATGATAAATAAACCAAGATTCATTATCAAACATAAATCATCACACATCAATTCAAGTAAGCAAATCTGAAGCAAAACAAGTAAACAAATATGAAGCAACTAGTTCATGAAAATCAAGCTAGTTTAACAATGAAGTGTACTTAACTTGGAGTGGGGGTCCTCCACCCTTGCTTTGCACACTTGAAAAGTTTATCAACTATTGAAAATTCAGTCAATCATCCACACCATTGAATAACAAATGAAAGTAGAACAGGTTCTTCAAATTAAATTCCAATATTCAAATGTCTCAACATAAAATTATAGAAATTCTACATGCATAAGCCTTCAAAGTTTTGGCTTAAATAGAAGATCATGAAACAAACTGATCTAATGTATCTCTAACAAATATATCTATCCATATCCACCTATCTAAGTCTAATTCATCCAACCTATCACTAAAAATATGGAAAATCTCATGAATTCATAAAGCTGCCCTATTTTCTAGGGATTTTCTGAATGACTAGTCATGTTTGACCAACTTTGACCGGGCCTGATTTAGCTTGGTTTGACCGAACAAATTGGAGTTTTTTCAGTCCTAGTTCTAGGATTTCCTTAAATATATCTATCTCGTGCCCAAGTATCCTGCAAATATGACATCCATATAGCTATTACGGGAATTTCGGATTCTATCCAAAAATTGCACTTGAGATTCAATTTTCATAAAAACTTCTAGAAATTGAAAAATTAAATTTAAATACCTGAATATGCATAAAATACATCAAAATGAGGTGGATGTGATGGTAAATGGATGGAAAATATAAAAACTAGGTATGTTTTCTTAAGCAAAACTGGACTAAAAATGAGGGCCAACACATATAATCATGTAACTAGTCATATACTTCTGACGATGCATTACACAAAATCAAAATCATGTTCCTCATGAAAACCTTACTATAATCATGATAAATCATTATGCAATGCAACAAGCACATGGAATGCAAGTGTAAGAGACACACAAGCAGCTAACATGCATGCATGACCAAGCACCTTCACCCAAGGAGAGCACATCCACGCTCTGATACCAATATGTAACACCCCCTCCTCCCAGGTTTATCCAAGAAACCGTCCATAGGGGGTAACACATGTGACAAAGGAGGCCACTATAAGGAATTCAACCTCCTTTCCGACCTTAAGGAAATGGAATTGACGGAACACATCAACCAAACCCATCCACATCAGCAATAACACCCACAAGAGACATGTCGGCCACTCACATGTCACAATCCAAACCCAAATCACTAGGCCCTAAACTGAGACTTCTCATCCAGGCTTTACCGTGTATCTCACCAAAATTGGTCAAGGGATTCCTAAGGATTTGGGAATGGAACTTGAGAACATGTCTACCTGGATTGTGAAATCCATCCGGCAAACCAAAGCTCAAAAACTGAAGTAGAGATCCCAACACCATGTAATCCAGAAAAAGGCAAGGCTAGGCTAAAATCCACTATCATAACCTAGAAAAACCATACCATCGACAACAAGAGAATCATACACCAACATGTAAAGCCATGCATGTCCAAATGAGCTAAAAAATTACACATGGAAAATGTTACCTGCAAATATTCATGTTGAAGCTACTGATGGGCCTATAAATTAGACATAAATTAAGGCCCATCTGACCATCCTTTAGCACATTAAACCTATATTTTTTTCATTATATAATGTATTTTTAACTTTAATATGTTAATTAGGAAGGTTTATGGATAATTGCATATTTGTGCCTAATATTATTTATTTTTGTAGAATATTGTGAGAACATTGGGCGGATTATGAAGATTTAGAGGAGGAGATAATTTAGGTACTTGCTCCCTACCACAGGAGGATCAATATTGGATAATAAATCAACAAGATATTCTAAAATTATTGCACAAATTTTGGAGCTCCAATGATTGAGAAAATCTAGGAATGTGTTCCCTACCATTTAATGCATATTCCTAGTGTTGGGAACCATATCCACTATTTGAGGCATTTTGGAGGGGAAATATTCCTCCTTTCATGGAGAACTCTTCCTAATAATTTTGTATAAGTACCAATTCAAAGTTGCCTCTAGGGGTTGGTTTTTCTTAGTCTTCTTGTGGAGAACACTTGTATTTTTGCAACTCCACTTTCATTTCTTGCTGGGATGTAATTGTATTGATGGAAATAAAGAAGATTGGTACCATTTTCACGTTCTAAATTTTGGTCTCCTTCATAGGACTCTAATTTTCCTTGGGCTTGGACATCCCAGGATCCTCAAAACCCTTTTGTATAATTTACTTCTCTTCTTTTCTCTTTTTATTCACATGCATCACTTGTTCTTTTTTTTCCTATTTGTGCATTTAATATTAATTATTTCTTGTCGTAGGATTGGGTTAAATGGTTGAAGTAAGTTATTTTGTAGGATCATAGGTATTCTTTCATATTTGGAACAACTTTGGAAGGTCATAGTAATCATTGAGCTACTTGGATTAGTTTGTTTATTCCCAAATCTAAATTTTTGGATGTCCCTTGTGGCAAATAGTAGTAACCTTCTGCTATTTCTTAGAGCATGCTAGTGAGATTCAATTGAGTTGATTCCACTTGAATTAGATCATAAAAATATTCAAGTTAATAAAAATATTTTCCCCATTTCATTTTCACTTGATTAGGTTAGTAATTTGATATAATAATTAGCTCACTAGTTCTCAAATCTCTAGATTTTAGACTAGTAATTTTCTGCTATTTTTTAGCATGTGTTAGAAGTATTATTTTTCAGTGATTCCACTTGGAACGGAGACCTAAGACATAATATTCAATAAAAACAATTGTCCCATCCAATTTGGATTTGGTTTACTTGGTCATTCGGTCAATTATATCTTCCGTAGAAAATCTTGTAACAACCTATAGGAACACTTGTAACTTCCTGTGTAACTCTTCCAACATCTATACACTTGCCCAAATTTTCTCAAAAATATTGGTTTTTGTCCCTTAGGATTGAATCATAACCCCTAGGCTCCAAATCCATGATTATGCAAAACTAAATACCACTTAGGACTTGCCTTTTTACCCTTGTAAAACATCTCAACAATTTGGGTTAATGGACAGATTTATGAATTGGATAATACAATAATGATTTTCTTGATTGTCACATCCAATGAACTCTGTCAATGGATCTAAACTCTTTGAAATGAAATGATTTATATTTAGTTAATTATCTTTAATT
The DNA here is from genome assembly GCA_000404065.3 of Pinus taeda. Taxonomy (NCBI): domain Eukaryota; kingdom Viridiplantae; phylum Streptophyta; class Pinopsida; order Pinales; family Pinaceae; genus Pinus; species Pinus taeda. The sequence goes on along the minus strand of APFE030486538.1, from coordinate 11,461 downwards.
TATGCAATTGGAATAAGTTTTCTTTCCTACAATACGTTAAGGTTTCCATTTCGAGCATTCCCATTACAGCAATTAATTTAGGACTTGATTCCATTACATTCACTCCATTACACCATGACAGTGAAATAAGGATGCACTGTATGTTGCACATATAGTGTTGATACCTCTTAAGTTTTTACGAACCCTAGGTTGATAATTAAAGTTGGTAGCCTTAGGATTTGCAACATTCTTGTTGCAATACTGAGGCTCGGCACTTTTTGGTGTTGTTTTCGAGGAGGTGTCAAAGTATGCATTGTTTTCTTCCCTAGTTGATTCATTTCTTTTTAATTTATACAAAAACAAAATATTGCATTGCATTAGCATTCTTATTCAAAAAAATAATCTCCAACACCAACCACCCCCCCCCCATTTGATCACGCAGTGCCATAAGAGCCACATCACCATTCATTTTTGCACATAGAAGAAGAAGAGGTGACATTGGAGGTAGGAGAAATGGATGGAGATGATGACAATGAGGAAGACCTCTTGCATTTCCCATTCAAGATACTAATGTTAGTGTGCACATGAAGAACATCCCTCCATCTTTTCTTCCAAACTTCCATGGTATGAGGTTAGACGATCTAGAAACCTTTCTCTTTAAACTTGAAATTGTTTGTAGATCTTAAGGTTACATATTAAACACTCAAAAATTGAGATTGTTTCTGGAAACATTGAAAGATAGAGCTCTTAAATGGTTCATGAATTTAGGGACTAATTCAATAAGATCATGGAATGATACGTAAATTATATTTCTAGAAAAATATAAATATCGTGATCTTAAGGAAGAAATCTTTAGAATGAATCAAAAAGAAGATGACAGCCTTGAGGATCTAATAGAGAGATTCATGTATAATGTTAAGAGGGAAAAATTACATCATTTAGGATATGACACACTAAAAACCCTCCTACTTAGAACAATTAGGGATGATCAGATTGATATTTTTGATCTCATGAGTAGAGGTGATGTATACCAATTATCATTTGAAGAAGTTTGTGAAATATGCAAACACATATCAACAGGAAGGGAAAGAGTAGGTAAATCAGCATCAAGATCAATAAGTTAAGATAAACTCAGAAATTTATTTGATGACTTTAAAACATAAATTATTAGAAATCTAAGCAAACAAGTAGAAATGTTAAGAACGAAAGATGAGGAAAAATAAGATATTGATATTTTTGTTGTCCATGTAGAATCACATTGTATTAAATATTGCCCATCATTACCAAGGTTGAAGGAAGTTTACCAAGAGGACAATGGAGCAAGTCAATCACCAAAGAAACTATGCTATGTAGCTCCAAGAGGACCATGGAAGCCTAGTCAACCTGGTATGATGCAAGAGCCTAATTCACCATTTCAAGGTTATGCACATCCATCTCAAAGTAATTGGAACTCACCCTTTCCTTGGCAACTTTGGCCATATTAACCCCAAAACAAATGTTAGAAATAAGGTTGGAAAGAACCTTATGAGGTAAATCCACAATATCCTCAATATTATCCTCAATACCCTCCATACCCAACTCCATGTTATCCCTACCATTCACCTCCACCACAACCACAACCTCAACCACATCCATCTCAAATATCCACTCCCACTCAACTCCCTATACTATCATTTCCAAACCCACACAAGGAAGTAGCTCAGCCCACTTACAATGTTGAGGCACAACACTTCCAAACATATCCTCTTGATCTAAATGGTATTCATCTTAGATCAAGAAAGGTATTGCAAAAAAGTGATTCTATTGACGTGATTGAAGGACAACATCCAAAAGAAGAAGATTCAAATGAGGAGACCAAAGGATTAGGGGTTGAACTTGATGGAGAGAAGACATCACAATGAGAGATTAAGGGAGTTACATCATGTTTACCATTAGATCCTCTATCTATTCAAGAGAATAATTAACAAAAAGAAGGAAATATGAATTTCATGGAAGAAGAAGACATCCAAGATGATCCTTATTAGCAAGTGGACCAGGGGCCTCACAACTATATTGAAATATGGTTCCAAACAATCATTAAGTTTCAACAACACACTCTTATTCAACAATGCCTAATCTCATCTTAGTCAAATCATTTGGTCTCTTACATTCAAGTACATGTCAAAGAATATGTTTCAAGCCTATACATGATTTTATCTCTCATCCATTTATGCAAGTGGTCCCATTGGAACTATTCCTACATATTGTATGTTGCACATATAGTGTTGATGCCTCTTAAGTTTGTACAAACCCCGGGTTGATAATTAAATTTGGTTACCATGGGAATTGCAATATTCTTGTTGCAATACTGAGGCTCATTAGCTGCTCGATCCTACTTTTCCTTCCTTGATCTTTTCTTTCCTTTCTTTCCCTTTGCTTGCTTTTTCTTCCTTGATCCAAATCTAGAGGGCTCCAAGAAAACTCTAAGTGACCAAGAGTGAAAGAGAAAGATAGAATAATGAGAGAGCTCCAAACTTGAACTGACAAAAGGTTTGAAAAAATATTGTCCAATGATCCTCAAAAGCCCATTTATGAATGAGGCCTCTAATTTCTTCATTTTCCATTATTTTCCTTCAATTTCCTCACATGCAAGCTATGACATTTCACCTTACTTTTCTCATAATTTCCTTTATTTTCCTAAATAAATGTGCCAAAAATGTCTTTTTTCCTTTTAATGCCTTTGCCTTAGCCCTTGCCAATTTCCTTAGCCAAAAACACACATCCATTTATGCCCACTAGGATATCTTTGCCCAAAATTCAACTTGGAATAAGTGTCCCTTAGCTGTGGTCTTATTTTTTCTTTATTAAATGTTATTACATGAACTTTTCACCAAGGTTGTTATAGTAGGGAACTTTGGTGTAGGGAAAACAATGACCAACTTGCATAGGTACATTTATTGGTCCAAGATGCAAGAATAGGTAGCTAGGTTCACAAGAGGATACATGCTTTATTGTACCAAGCTTAGTAATAGGAAACAGTGTATAGATCATCCCACTATTACATATAGTAATAGATTCGATGAAATAAAATGAAAATTTGGCTAAATTGGTTGTACAATCGAAAATTATAAGAATTAATTCATTTATTTAATTAATTTTAAATGAGGCCTACGTTTGTTGGTATTGCAATGAGATATCTCCACATTGTCATAATTGCGATGATATTCTCCATATCGTAGTAAAGCCGATGGTATTCGACAATTATCGCATTATAAAAAAAATCCCCTTTTTAACCAATCATTTCTATTCATTGAGCTATTAATCGAATGGTAGGTCACTTTTTGACTAGTCAATTTTGACTTTATCAACTATCGTCAAAATTTTGATGGTATGTAGATTTATAAATATGTTTCTCCTAAGAGACGTTGCGACAATATATAAGGTATTTTTTTCAAGAAGGAAATATATTTATTTATATATATATGAATTTCATTACAAAATATAATAGATGTAGTACACCACTCAATTTTATAACATAATCATCGCATAACTTTTTAGTGGGGAAAAATGTCAAAAACATTACTAGGGCAAAAAATCAAGGGGATGATGGGAGATGTTATTTCCCTTATTCTAAATGTGTGGGCTTACATCACATAAGAGTTTTAAAAGAAAACAACTAAATTACATGGTAGGGAAACATGGGCACATTGAAGGGGGATTGAAGGAATATCATTCTTTGGTTAGCTACATATTCATTATTTATTGTGTTTGTATTAATCGCATTTGTAAAATTTTATATTGTTATAACATTTTTTATGCATACTAATTTTGTATGATGCTATGTGTTATAAAATCAAGCTACACCCCTAGTCGGTCTTCGAATGCCCCAAGTAGTAGTAGAAATGATGTTGTACAAGCTGAGGAACATGGAGAAAATATTGAAGATCAAGTCAATGATCCTATGGAAGAAATTGACAGTAATAACATAGTTCAATATGATGGGACAAATGAACTGATCCAAGATTTGTTCGCTCGACTAGTCAATGATCAAGATGAAGAAAATGATGATAATATTCTTGATGAAACTCTATTAGAAAGGCAATGACACCACTTTACGAAGGCTCAAGACAAAATCTTCTCTCTTCTACATGATTGTTGGTGAGCTTAAAAGGGTTAACTAATAGTTTCTCAAACACTTGTATGACACATATCCTAAGGTATGTAATATGTTTTATCACATATTTTACATAAAGGTTGATTTTTTCCCTCTGTTTGTGTTAATTAATGTGTAAAATAAGAATGAAATACTTATGATTAATATTACTTACACTAACTAGTGATTTTTTATGTTATAGATTGCTAGGTGAAATTATGTTACCATTGCCAAATATTTTACCTTACTAAAATTTATATGCCATGATGAAATAAATCTGAGCGGAGTATCAAGCTATAGATGCATGTTCTAATGATCATATTTTATATTATGGAAAACATGCATCCAAAAACATTTCCCATAATATTAGAGCAGTAGATATCGAACCCGATCAAATAACAAAAAAGGTGCATCAAAAGGTTCTTTGCCATTTTTCCAATAATTCCACATTTGCAGTGATTGTTCATGTACAAAAGCATAGCATAGTTTATGGATTACCATGCACATAAAAGAAGTGGAGAGGGTGTTCTTAAAATGCCTACAAATGGTTATGATTTAGGGAAATTTAGGGAAAATGCTCATTTTATAAAGATGAAGCTCATAATGTTAAGATTTCATTGGCAATTGATGGTTTTAATCCATTTGGAGATCTCAAGTCTATTTACTCAATGTGGCCAATTTTTGTTATAAAAAAATAACCTTCCTCCTTAGATTTCAATAAAGAGGGAGCACATAATGTTGACAATGATTGTTATAGGTATTTCTTTACAGCAATTTTTCAATTGCAACATTTTCATTTCTCTTGTGTGTTTCGTAATGTGTTATATTTGTTTATTTTCTTATATATATACCTATCATGGTAGTAATTTTGTGTAATTTCAAACAATTAGGTAACTACCAAGTTAAAGATATGAATGTATATATGAAGCCTCTTATCAACGAGTTACTAAAGTTATGGGTCAACATCACTATGTATGACATCTGTAAACCAATAAGGTAGAGGAAATTTCAATTCCATGGAATACTTGTATGAACAATTCATGATGCTCCAGGACTAACACGTTTTGGTGGTAATGTTCCAATATTTCACTTTAATAGTATATAGTTATTTGAAGATACAATGCACGTTTTTTAAATAATTGCTTTATATAATTGACATTAATACATTAAAGGAACTCTGGAAGCCACCTCAAGATAATGAGCTTCATCTCTATGTTTGCTAAGAAAAGAATTAGATAGCATGTAGAATCCCAATCAGGCATCAATTAATGGCTCATCATTGAATGTGGATGGATTGACAAGATTGCAGTGAGCCATTTGATGCATGGGTGCAGTACTGTGACCCATTACATGCTTTGGAATATCTCTTAAATTGTTTGCTTAAATGGGTTTCCTTGTAACAGTGGTTGTCATGTTATGCATTACATGAATGTTCTCTAGGGGGGTGGGGCATTGACACATCCAATTGAATCATGGGTTTGTGGGGCAATGGAAAGAGGACCTCTGCCCCCATTTTTCCACCTATGTCACCCCATCTGTAGATAGTAAATGACCTATTTATTATTGTTGGATAGTTGATTAATGTCAGTAAATTACATAGATCATAAATGTTGGGTTTTTATGTAATCATATGATTCATGATAACTATATAGATGGGATGGTCCATTTTGAGACTTTTATATTGTAGCGGGGTGCTAACTCTTGTAGAAAATGGCATCAATGTAAGAAGAGCCTATGAAATGGGAAGAAGAAAATAAAAATGAGGAAGACAATATTATGTCAGTAGAGGATAAGAGGGTGTTGCATAAGGAAATTTTTTGCTAAACTTGTTGGAAATGTAATTAGTTCCAATCTTCATAATTGTTGTTGTACTCATTTCAATATGTATTATATGTAACAAATAAGAGAATAAAAGAAAAGGTTATGATTTTAAGGCATGGGTTTCATGCTCATTATTGATGGTATTGTATGCAAAAGCATGTTCGTCATGCTTCTAAGGCTTTTTAGGTCATATGAGTTATTGTCATGAGTCAAGAAAGTCAACATTATGTTTATAAGACCTTTCCGAGAAAAATGTAATTGGATAAAGAATTATTTTGAGCCTAGAAAATCCAGGAAACTCCAAAAGTACAATTCAGACCTAGCAGCTTCAGGTCAACCTAAAGGAGGCAATTCAACCCTTTATAAAAGCTATAAATACATGCACTTCGACCTCATTTGTGTCTCACTCAGTCACAAGTTCAATTTCAAGAAGGAAGTTCGACCTGTAGCTAGGAAGCAAGACAAAAAGATAGAAAAGGTATAAAAGAAGAAAGGAAGGAAGGAAATCTTGTTATTCGGTTCAATCTCTAACACACATGTGGAGGATTAGGGTTTCTGTAACTTCCAAGAAGGTTGAAATCACAGGTCTGAGTTGTAGTATCAAGTAGTTGTGACAGTAAGATATTTTGTTTTAACTTGGTTGATCTTGGAAGAATTCTTGAATGGTTGAGTTAGAGTTTCTACAACATCTACAAGGCTCAACTTCGAGGTTGAAGTAGTAGTACTGAAACTAGAAAGTCGAAGTTGTTGAAAATAGAAACAAGAAATGCTAAAAATAGAAGTGCTAAAAATAGCACTCTATAAATAGCATTTCGGGATACATACCAATTTTAGTTAGTCCCTGAATTAAAATTGAGGATTAAAATTCGAATTTGATCTTAGCAGTTGTTTGTAAAATAATTAATTAAGTCATCTTGAGTTAATTAGTTGTTGGAAATCAAACATGAAGTCTATGTGAAGACATGAAACAATTTCTCCATTGATTGAGGAAGTTATCCCTTGATTAAGGAGATCAAGATGAGTTTTACTTTGAGTTGTAATTAGTTAGCTTAGTTATCTGAGTTAAGTCTAGTTAGATTAGTTCCAACAGTTTGTGGAATTGATTGTGAGTTCAGTTAGTTAATGCATGCATGCATGTAACTGCTACACTTTAGATAACTAAATATTCTCTCATAAATAACTCATGCATGCCAGTTCAATCAGAGACCCAGTTGAGATTAGGTGATGGGATAGTGTACTATCAATTGCAGGAATATTCCATGGAGGATATCTCTTGCATGTAGAAGGAATTCAATCCTTGGAGATTGCACAATTATTTTTGAGTTTGATGGTTGTGTGATGCCACCAATTCACACAGGTGGCAGCATTGGACCCCAAGAGAAACTACGCAAGGAAATAGGAGGCTTGGAGGGCTAGAGGAAGGCATATGTTGTGTCTATTCAGTCTGTGAGTTGTATTGTTCGATTGTGCTGAGAGCTCGATGACTTGTGAGCTAAAGCTTTGTGTAATCTAAACATATTTCCACTTGTATGATATTACAGAGATCGGGGTTTTAGGCTGAGGCTTTCCCCAGAGTATTGTTCTGTGTTCATGTTTGATTTCTTTCTCATTCTCAGTTATATGTGTTCTATTTGATCTTGCTCATATTCGATTAAGCTTCCACAAGTTTGTTGTGGAAGTAGATCTTGTATTTTGCTTTAGTATATTGCATAATCTATTGATCTACAGTGGAAAATTCTACATGGTATCAGAGAAAATGTGATCAAAGGAGAGAACAATATACAAAGAAGGGAGAAGTTGAAAGTTTGAAGTTCCTGAATATAGAAATCGAGTTCTTATCACATGTCAATTTCACCAATGGCGTTCAACAGTTTAAGACTCGATTATGCCCTTAATGGCAGCTCGAATTATATAGCTTGGAAGGATCACAAGGAAGTAGTATTAGAGGATAACGATCTAAAGCACTTCATTGATCAAGAAATCCCCAAGCCGATAGCGGATAATGCTACAGAATTGGTGGAATGGAAGAAATGTGTGGCTAGAGCAAGGAGAATCCTTCTGGAGGGAGTTCGAGAACACATAGTCTCGAGTCTCCATGGGAAGGAGACATCGTTTTCAATGTGGAAAACATTGAAAGATCTATATCAGAATAGCAGCGATCAGAGAAAGTCGGTGTTGAAAGACAAGCTTCGAAAAATCAAGTGTGAAAAGTGTGACACGACCTCTACATATCTGAACAAGCTCACCACCTGTAGGGATGAGCTTGGAAGTGTATTGATCATGACAACAGATGATGACATGGTGAGTCTTGTGCTCCTCGGTCTTCCTAAGAGTTGGCATAGCTACCAAGACTTGGTAAATGGAAGAGAGAAACTACCAGATTGGGAATGACTTTGGTCAGGTCTGATGCAAGAGGAGATAAGAAGAAGCACCAGAGATGGATCCTCATCAGAGCAAGATGATGAGGAAAATCTAGCCTTAGTGAGTAAGGCGAGGAAAGGGAAAGGGAAGGTGTCCCATTCTAAATCCAGTTCTTCCCATGGTGGGAAGAAGTTTGACAAATCAAAAGTGTGATGCTATCATTGTCATGAGGTGTGCCATTATGCTACGAAATGTCCACAGAAGAAATCGAAGAAGGGATCCTCCAAGGGATCAGACGGTGAGGCTCTAGCCTCATAGTTCGAGTTAGATTTCTCTCTCATCGCATGCATGGTTTCATCCATGGTGGGATGTGTTTGGTACCTGGACAATGGAGCTTCATTCCACATGACCGATGACAAGAATCTTTTCAGTATCTTGGAGCAGAAGTATCTCCAGATGCGGATCGAGATGGGCGATGATGGAAAGCACCATGTTTCAGGTGAAGGTACGGTTGTTTTTTAGAGGGAGCATGGAGCTCCTCTCACCCTAACTGATGTAAACTATGTACCAGGTCTGAAGAAGAATCTTGTGTCCATTGCTATGCTAGAAGATAAAGGCTATGATGTAGTCTTTAGTAAAGGAAAGGTATTCCTAAGGCATATCGGCACTGGACGGACCAAGAGGATCGGGATTCGAGTAAAGAATCTCTACAAGATGGAGGTAGATTACTGTGTTGCATTGAGTTCCAAAGCTGAGTTAGTGCAGAGCCAAGATGTTGGTGAGCTATGGCATAGAAGATTGGGCCACTTGCACCATGGAGCCCTGAAGATCATGCAGCAGATTTCTACCGGACTTCCCAAGGGAAAACTATAGCAGACGGATACATGCAAAGGTTGTACCTTGGGTAAGTATGTGAAATATTCCTTTCAGGATCGAGACAGTAGAGCTGGAGCAATCCTGGAGCAAGTTCACACAGATGTTTGTGGACCATTCTCTACAGCCTCCACTACTAAACAAAGGTACTATGTTAATTTTATTGATGATTTTTCTCATAGATATAGGATCTACTTTATGCAAAAGAAGGATCACACCTTCTTAAGGTTCTGTGATTTTAAAGCCTTGGCAGAGAAAGAATCTGGAAAGAAAATAAAGGCCTTGTGTAGTGATAATGGTGGAGAGTATGTCTCCCAACAATTTAAGGACTTTTGCACTGCAGAAAGAATTAAACGAGAGTTGACGGCACCCCATAACCCACAACAGAATGGGGTGGCCGAAAGGAAGAATATATCGATTGTGGGAGAAGCTCGAGCAATGTTGCATGACCAAAGCCTTCCACTTCATTTGTGTGTTGAGGCATGCAATACAGTAGTATACTTGTAGAACAGAAGCCCGCACTATATATTGGGAATGAAGACACCTATGGAGTCCTTTTCCACGAAGCGACCAGATGTGAGTCACTCTAGGATCTTTAGATCATCAGTTTATTTCCATGTGACCAAAGATGCCCAGAATAAGCTAGATCCAACAGCTGAGTTGGGAATACTTGTGGGGTACACTGATACACCCCACAACTATTGGGTGTTCCTACCTACCAGTCAGAGGACAGTGGTACGCAGAGATCTGAAGTTTGACAAGCAGAAAGCCATGCGAGTATCACTTGAGAGGGAGCTCAAGTTGCATGCATAGGAGGAACTTTCAGTTCCTAAGGAGGAGGAGCCTCAGATTGATGCGAAGCAGGCGCATGCAGAGGATCTAGGAGTGGAGACATCCACTCATGCTGAGTCTTCCAGTGATGGGCAGAAATGCTCAACGGAAGTTGACAGGTTGATGCTGGATGCGTGGGAGAATGTGGGACAACCATCTTCTCAGCACAGATAGAGGAGGTCACCCAAGCAGTACACTGGTTACATGGCCCTGGTTGGGGAGTGTGTAGAGTCCGAACCTTCTTCATTTGAGGAGGCAGTGTAGCAACTAGTCTGGGTTGATACAATGGTGGAAGAGTACAACTCCATCATTTAGAACTGTGTTTGGGATGCTGTCCCAAGACCTCAGGACAAGTCAATGGTGAGTTCCAGATGGCTTTACAAGGTAAAGCAGGCAGCTGATGGCAGTGTTGAGAAACATAGGGCAAGGTTTATTTCCCATGGTTTCTCACAGGTCGAGTGGATCGACTACAATGAGACTTTTGCTCCTATAGCAAGGTTCTCATCGATCAGATTGATGTTGGCACTATCAGCTCAGATGGGTTGGAGGATCCATCAGATGGATGTGAAGACAATGTTCCTTAATGTGAAGATTGAGGAGGAGTTGTACATTGAGCAACCAGAAGGTTTTGAGACCTTTGATCGTGAGTCGCATGTGTGCCGACTCAAGAGGGTTTTGTATGGGTTGAAGCAAGCACCCCGTGCTTGGTTGTTATGAAACCAGCTCAAGAAAAGATAGAAAATATAGATCAACGCCTTAGAATTCAGCCTCTTCAAGGGGGCAACCTCCTTTACATTACATAAATGAACAATTCTTGGATGCTTCAAATGACAAAACCTCTTTTCTATATATAGGAGTCTAAGGAGTCACAATACAACCCAGCCGACCTAACAATAATAATATAAAGCCACAAAAATAACAATAGAGGGATTCTATGGGGCCCAGTAATAACAATATGGGGACAATAGGGGCACAAGAATATTAATAAGGGGTATAGCTACAATAGTAATGGGGTAATCACTAGTATTTATAGGGACCCAACATGCCCTTCTCCTTCAAAAAAGTGTTGTCCTCAACGCTTGAGTAGTTCTGGATACTTCTGTATAAAATTCTCATCCTCCCATGTGGAATCTTTAGCGGATAAGTTCTTCCACTTGATAAGAGACTCTAAAATTGATCGATTTCGTAGCTGTCGAGTTCTTGTTTCTGTGACTACTTCCGGTTCCAATATAATTTTCCCTTCCTCATCAACTTCTGGGAATATTGTTTGAACAGGGAGCTTGTTGCCTATAACCTTCTTTAAACATGAAACATGGAAAACTGGGTGCAATCTAGAAGCTACAAGAAGCTCCAATTTGTATGCCATAGTACCAATCTTTTGCAACACCTTGTATGGACCATAATACTTTGGTGATAGTTTATTATCCTTCTTAGCTTGCTTGAGGGACATTTGCTTATATGGTT
>APFE030486527.1:0-23819 GCA_000404065.3 Pinus taeda | reverse complement strand
GAAAATTAAAGCTCGCACAGGAAGGGACATTCTTAGATGGGGGTACTCCATGAAAGGTTCTTTCACCGTCAAAGAGGCATACTATTTATCGGACACACAGGCTACGGATGAGGAGAATCTTGAATGGAAAACTATATGGGGAAGTAAATGGTGGTCGAAAGTCTCCCTATTCATATGGCTTGTAGCTAAGAACAAGATTCTAACTTGGGACAGAATTCAAAAAAAAGGCTTCAGCGGACCTTCAAGATGTTGTCTCTGTAAAAACGCAGAAGAGAACCGTAATCACCTCCTAATTAACTGCTCGTTCACTAAGAAAGTATGGATGGATATAAGAAAGATATTTGGTAAATCGGAGATAGGTCTCAGAGACATTAACGCAATCATTTTCCAATGGAATCAGGAGAAATTCCAATGTAAAGTTGTTAGCGGAGCTTGGGATCTTATTGCAGGCTTCGTACTATGGATGGTCTGGAAAGAAAGGAACCGTCGGATCTTCCAGGACAAAGCCAAAGACTCGGATATTATATGGAAACGAGCGGTTAGTCTAATGAGGGAAACAATCTTGGTGGAGAAATGGGACGTGGAGGACTGGAAAGCGAACCACACAGAGGAGATGATCCTGAACAGTTTGACCTTAAAGTATGAGATGGTTTATCATAAACATGGTAGCAGGCATAGTGAGCGAGTCCAAAACCCAGATAACTTTATCTACCCCAGAGATAACTTCATCAAATTAAATTTCGATGGAGCATCGAAAGGGAATCCAAGCAACGCTGGTTTCGGCGGCATTTTTCGCGATAGTCAGAAACAGGTAAGGTGGATTTATGCTGAATGGGGCGGGGAAATGACGAATAATGAGGCGGAACTTTGGGCAATCCACCAGGGGCTGAGGATTGCAATCAGAAATGGTTATACAAGCCTAGAAATAGTTGGTGACTCTTAGATTGTGATTGAAATTTTGAAGAAACTTAGCAATGGAAGAGATTGGGAACGAATTACAAGCAGTTGGAGGACAACCAGAATTGTCCAAGAGATAGCAGGTTTGTTAAGAAGGATTGATTACAAATTATTTTACCATGTTAGGCGGAATGGGAACCGCGCGGCCGACTTCTTGGCAAACTGGGGCTGTAAAGGACGAGACAGCATGGTAGACAACCGATGGAAAACGATTTGTGCCAGCAGGGATTGGGTAGACTTGGCAACGATTATAAATGAGGATCATGATCAGGCAACACGCGAGAATGTCAGAAGTAATGAGTTGGATAGGTGAATGGGACGGGAGATCCCGGTTAATGAATGCAGGTCAGTTTGGACAGAGGATTGATTTGATGGGAATGCACCAAGGAGTTCACCGACGGCGTGCGTGGAAGAAATCTCAGGATCACTCCTACCGTGAGATAATTAATGCATGCGATCGGAGAGGAGGATGGAGCGGCTTGTCAGATCTACAGGCGGTAAACATTAATCCAGGAATGATGGCCAGGAGAGGCAACATCCCGGATAATAATTGGCGGCAATGCATTGCCAATTTAGCCGCATACTTTGACGATCGAAAAGTTATAAAGACCCAGACGGGCAAGGAAAGGCCGCAGTTCTGCTTCTTTCCAATTCAAAGCGCAGAGGTCAGGACAGTAGCGAACCAGCGAGTCAGGATAGTTTTTCATCGGCACCAGAACATACCCCATGGTATTACTAGAGTTAGCATGGAGACTAGGATGAAGTCTAGGGTAGCGGAGGAGCTGAATATCACAGCGGACAAGAACAGGGAAAGGAAAGGAAAGGCTGCTACGAAAGAGGAGTTCTCGACAGAAATTTTTGAGATTGAGGACGATTCTGAGGACGCAGACCCCTGTCGCGAAACCTAGAGGAAGTATAGAGACCAGGACAGATCCACAAGCGCTAGGAACCAGCAGTTGAAAGAGGATCAGCCAGCCTCGCCGGAGGAACGCGTAAGAAGATACGGCAGGAGAAGAAACGATAAGGGATCGGGAAGCAGGGCAGCCGCGGGTGGTATGAGGGGTCGGAGGCAGAGCAGGAATGCAGGTGACAAAGGCGAGAATTCCAAGCAGGAAACGACACCAGCAAAAAAAAACAAGAAGCTCGATAGAACATAAAATTCACCAGGCTGAGAGAGTGTATCAGCAGAATACAAACCCAGAGATCAGAAGAATTATACAGCATCTGGAGGAGGAGTCTTTACAAGGCCAATCTGATGAAGAAATGGAGGATTGGGAATTCTTACTACAGGACCCAGGCAACACCAGGGGCATAATGTCTCTGTTCAAGCAATCTCTCCACATTTATTGGGTAATGAAAAGGTTATTGGCAAAAGCACTAGAGCAAATTGCTACTGAGATGGCAGAAATAGCGCAGGGAGGCCCTGAGATGCGTAGGGAGCTGAGGTTCATTCACATTGCTCTAGAAAGGCAAGAGGAGAAACTGGATGAATTACAACAGCTTTTGAAGGGAGAACATCAGAGAGCAGACGGAGGAGCAAACCAGCAACCTGCAACTGAAGATGTCTGAGGAAAAGATATGTATATGAAAATACATAATTTTGTTAAATATAGTTTCTTGCATGTTCTAGATAAGGGAATTGTCTCTATGCAGAATAGTAGGATTAGGAGTAATCAGGACTGTTTAGTTCATCTTGCCAAGATATTCAGACTTTGGGCCTTCTATTTTTGGTCGGCGCTTAAAAAATTTAGATGGTTTAAATACTCGGTTTCCCCATGTGGGCGAGTTATTTTGTTCTGGAACTATGTACTGTTTTATTTTCTATAAAGTAATAGAAAGGGTCCCACCTCAGCTTACAAAAAAAAAAAGTTTTTATTTTAGAGTGCTTGAAAATTGATCGATTGAGCGCTTAATTGGATCGATCGAGTTATGGTTTTTTTCACCGAAATGCGCCCTTTTTCGCCAAAAAGTGTAACCTAGCTCCATGGTTTTAGCGGTGTGTTTCTGGGGGGGTGAGATAGAGAGACAAATAAGGAGAAATGGTGGGAGAGATCGATATAGATGGAGGCGGGAGAAAAATGAAGAAAAATGCATGCACTGGATGCATTGATTTTAGTGTACAAATTTCGATTTCTAATCATATTTGATTTCTTGAAAATTAGATGCATATATTTTTGTGTAGATGTTGATTTATAATTCTATTTGATTGTTTGCATTAGATGCATTCATTTCATAAAAATTGTCAATTTATAATCTTGTTTGATTGAGTTTGCATTAGATGTAGTGATTTCAATGTAAATGTTGATTCCTAATCCTATTTGATTGCTAGCACTAGATGCATTAATTTAAGTGTAGATGTTGATTTCTAATCTTATTTGATTGTTTGCAGCATTAGAGGTATTGATTTTGGTGTAGAAGTTGATTTATAATCCTATTTGATTGCTTGCATTAGATGCATTGATTTTAGTGTAGATGTTGACTTCTCATCCTATTTGATTACTTGCATTAAATGCATTGATTTCAACGAAGATGTTGATTTTTTATAAATGATGTAACTAGATATATGGTGTACATTAATTTCAAGGTAATTAATTTAATTTTGTGCATTGATTTCAATGTAAGCACAAAACAATTAGTGACGATGTGCATTATCCTTAAGCTTTGTAGATAACCTCAAAGAAAATAAAATCGAATAAAACTTGTATTTGTAAATTTTACATCTCCACATATTTTAAAATTGAATATATATCTTATTTCAATCATATTTTAGTTTTTAAAAATTGAATAAAACTTAAATTTCCATCATAAGGAATTGATTTAAATACTTGGATAGCTAGTAAATTTAGGAAAGTTGATAACATTATATAAATTTATAAAAATGTTGTCATATATTGTTGTTTCTCTCTCTCTCTCACACACACATATTATGTTCGGCGTGTGAGACATGTCTCGGGGGGTTGAACTTCCGATCAGTTGGATTCACAAGGGCTTGCCAACATGCTTTTTGCCAATTATGCTACCACCCGCAGACTTGTTTGACCTATATATTAAATTTCAATACGATTGACTTATATTATGTTATGACTAAGCTCTTGTAGGTAATCTCAAAATAAATAATGTTGAATAAAACCTATTTGTTGTTTAATTGACATCTTTTAACATTAAAATTGATTAAAACTTATTTGAACCATATTTGTGTTTTTTAATTGAACCTTGAGATAAGAAATTGATTGAAATACTTAAACAAGTTGTCCATGCAATGGTATATGCATGGTTTACAAAAAATTTCACACACATACACACACAAAATACATATGAATTTATAATTCAAATAGTTTATTTTGAAAATTGAATTGTAATAACATACATGTTGATTGCCCTAAAAGACACTTTCTACAAGTTAATATGAAGAGTGATTGGAATTATTTTGATGTTTGATATTAAATTGATACATTATATATTTTTGTTCATTTTAAGTATCAAAGTGACTTGCACCATAATTTAAGATTGTACTTATTTTCTAGTCTATGAAACTTGAAATCAAAATTGAACATATATTTTACTAATAAAAGTTATAATATATAGAAAAATTATTAAATTAACGAAATAAATTTAAGAGATCCATAAACTTAAAAAATTAATGAGCATCCATAAATAAAATTAATACAAATCCATAAAATGAAATAGGGAATACATGTATCAGTAAACTATCCATATGAAAATATATAAAATTTACAAAATCACATAAATACCCATAAACTATAATAATGTCCATGATGTACATCCATAAACTGTCCAATTATGAAAATATACACAATCTGTAAACTATCCATGTATGAAAATGTATAAAGTCTGTAAACTATCGATGTATGAAAATATATAAAGTTTGTATCACACATGTAAATATGTCTTATTAAATGAGCCTGAAAATATACAAACTATGACACTTTAACTATCATCAGAACTCCTATGTGAGTTTTTCTGCGGAAAGTAAGTGTCCATAGTTGGTACTACAATATAACACATTCAAATTCAAACTAATTAGATCATTGTTTGTATAAAATAAACAATATGGAAACAAATGATATTGAACCACATTTTTAATTGCATATACATGAATCTACTAATCTCAGTCGAATCCGAATGCAAGTTAGATAGGATGGGGGTATGATCATGAATCTGAGTTTGGTGCTCCCTTGCCTGTGACACGATGATTGGGGCCTGCATCGATGGACCCGCATCAACAATGCCTCTAAACCCAACATCCAACTCATGTCTCCACATAATAGTGGCATCAACGACACTGCATATGGGCCCATGTACACAATGATAAGGACATATTATAATAGTCTACAAGATTTTTAGCGTATTTATGTAAGTTAAAAAAAGACACTGTTGAAATATTAGGAATAAAAAGGTTTACCTCAATTGTTGGTCCATGTGGTTGTACATACTGACTCTCCTCCACATTAGTGAGCATATAAGGTGGAGATGGAGGAGAATCCATAGAAACATGCTTTCGTCGAGGATGGCCACGCTGATAAACTGCCCCCTTAGATGACCTCATAAGGTCATCCATGTAGTTGGGATGTGTCTACATGTTATCATGAACTTATTAATATAAATGCAATCTAATACAAACTAGAAATTTTAATATAAATAATTATGCATAATTTGAAAATAAGAGAAACGTTTCGTATATATAGTGTGTGTGTGTGTGTCACGCAGGCCATGCACCCTCCAAGTCTCACAAATGGTATCACGATACATATATGTATGCGTCAAAAGATGGTTAAAGGGTAAACTCATGAGAAATGCATCGTCATATAAGGGAACTAGTAGGTCACAAGGTAGTGGTGGTGGTATCCTAATCTCCCCATCCAATGCAACACGCGCACTAGCCAATGACACCCACATGTTGTCTGCATAGTCTCCCGCGTCTCACCACCGAGTTGAGATAACTCCTCTATCTCTATCGGTGATACCAAGTGTCGAGACGATAGTGGAAAGAATCTCAGAGGTGGTGGTACATGCCCAGGGTCCCTACAAGCCCTCTCGGGCTCATAAGTATGTCCCCTGTCTGTACCATAAAAATGAGATATGGTATCAGTGTAATCCGACCTCATATGTAACACAAACTTTGCATATAAATGCTTAGAAAAATAAACGGTGACTTGATCATGGTTGGGGAACTTGCTCGAGGCTCTAATGAATCAATCATACACAAAAGGGATTGCATGAAAATTACTAAAATATTTCAGTGGGATTGTACCTTTATGTCTAGTAAGGAGATTTTAAGGGATGTCGAACAACTCCCCATGAACAACAATGTCCTTGGTGGCCTTTTTCACCACCTCCTAAAAATATGGGCCTCTAACCTCATGCCTCCTAACCTTATGTATGAACTATAATATGTGTCTATGTGGGCCCAACCTTTGGTATGTCTCAATCAACCTAGTCATGGTATCCAACATCAGAGACAATGCAAGATGAGTCGGTGAATTGACAAGGATCTTCTATATCTTTGTTGTGATCCATGTATGATAGGTCATAACATCCTCTAATGTGATCTGAGTTGTAGCATCATCCCACAGAGGGATCAATGTTACACTATGATCTTAAACTTCGGCCTGCTGAGGACTTGTAAATCATAAACATAATTTAACATTAATATAATCAACAAACTAGAAGCATAATAACATATTTATTAAATTCAAACACATCAATTGAAGATAGTTTAAAAATTAAAGACAATTTCAAGGCATACACACATAAAGTTTAAAAAGGATTTAGAAATGCAGGGGGTTTACTTGAAACGGGGGAAGAAAGTTCACTGGATGTAGCATGGTCATCAACAGAAACAAAAAAACTACCTTTGACACTCTGACTAGTGTCAGAGGCAAGATTTACTAGGGGAACATGAACTCTCGATGGGCTACGTGATCTATCATGAGCCCAACCATGTATAACATAACCTCTCGCACTACGATAACATGCAGTTGGGTGCATACATGAGATGCCTTATCATATTACATATAGTACATATAATACATATAAACTAATCCAAGAAAAAAATGTTGACAAAAAAACCATTTCTAAACTCAAGTAGATTAATTTAGCTTGAAGTCCTAAAATTTAAAGTCCATTTTTTGATCATTTATCAAACAAAGTACATTGAGTTCCAGGTAAACACAATAAAAAAAAGAGATCAAATCTACCTTCAGACTTTTTCTCATTTTTAAATAATGCATTTTATTCATATTGCATAAATATGTAAATATATATGTAAAAAATTGAACTAAACCTATTTACAAAACTAATAAAATGTCATGCCAACCAAGTACTACAATAGACTTTAAGTTTGTAATGTTTGACTTTGACACATGACATATACCAGGTGCAAGCACATGAGAACAAGATTTCTTGCATAACACACTACCTAATGAAACAATATGGTACAAATTAAAAAAGAGTCTAAATACTTTTATTCATGGTATGGCAATGAGATGGATCTTTAAGTATATGTGAAATATTTAAGTGATCTTTCCTTCTCATCAGCTAGGTTGGATTTGTTTCACCATTGAAACCAACCCAAATAAAATTTCTTGTATATTTAATGCGAAAAACCAAAATGTGCTATTCAATGTACCAGCTAGATTTGAATCTTTTTACACTCAAATCCAAAACGCCCTTAGAGCTTCATTCAAGGATTTGAAGCCAACAACTTTTCAAAAAACAATAAGATTATCATGCAAGCCTGATGAGTGAGCTCAATACGATAAAGCTATACTATGGCTCATCAAAATATTATGTCTCTTTGATAACCTCTCTTTTTTTAATCAAAATATGATGTCTCTTTGATAACCTCTCTTTTTTTTTTTGCAATTGGCCCTTTCTTTTATTTTTTACATTTTCCTCCTTCAATTAAATAAATTAAAATGACTTTATAAAATTTTAACATTTTTTTAATTCAATTATTCAATGTGACTTTTACATATTTCTCTTTCACCTAAATTATATTTTTGAAAATCAATAGCTTCTGTCAGTTATAATCTACTAAAATTGGTTAGAAATATTTCTCCATTTATCGCTTTTCTTCAAAAAAAAAAAAAAAAAAAAAAAAAACTGAACAATTGTTAGTATAAAGTTAATTTATAAATTTTTGAAAATTTAGTGTATATATATATTTTTTGAAAAAGTTCTTTTAAAATGTGAAGCGACCGAGGATATTATATCTAATACATCCGGATCTGGTGAAATAGTATAATTCAGAAAAGGATTTTAACATAAAAGATGTTTTGATCCTCCTTATTAGAGAAATATTGAATTTCTCCTCACCTATTTTGCCACTATAAAGTGATATTTGAATTCGTATTTGTTCGAATCTGGTGACTCTCCTTTATGAAATATGGTTCTCACTACCTTTGTTTACCTTGTGTGAATAATCAGAGACGAAGAAGAGCTGGTTGACCACATCGTCCAACGGGTGGTTAAAAAGATGGAAAAATCTGCAATACGGGGTTACCCAGCGCTACATGAGGCCATATACCCAACCGGGTTGGAGGAAAAGCTACGAGAATTCGAGGAAACAATGTTATTGAAGCAGCACCACCAGGGTTGAAAATTGAACACGTCAGAGCCCTTCAAAGGGTCTCTGGCACTTCAGAGAAGTAAGGAGAGATTTTTACAAGTCAAAAAAAATTAAAATATGATTTTTGACATTTAAAAACGAAATTTGAATAATATTTTAAAATTTTTTAAGAAGGGCTAACCTTTTTTTTAAATTTCATTTTTTTTAGAATTAAAATTTTAAAAATGTTGAATTTGGGGATTAAAATTTAAATTGTGAGAAACTTCCATTTCAAAAATAACAGTTTCTTTCTTTTTGGGTTGTTTTTTCATTATGCATATGATGCAAGTTTCTAAAATCTAAAGCTGCTAAATCGGCAGATACAGAAATAATAATGGAAAAAGTTTTGAATCTGGGCATTATGGCCATTGGTACCCCGCACCCGGCCCTCTTCTTCCTGGGCTCTCCTCATCTCTAATTCGATTCTCAATTCCCCAAATTCAATACACAGAGGAATTTGTTATTTCGAATACACAAGTGGTGATGCCGTGAGCTTATAAACTGGCCTGTGGGAAAGAGGGCGAATGAGAAAAGCCGCAGTGACACGTTGGAGTTAATTGCTTTAAAAGCTACCAAAAACATCCGCCGAATCGCCAAATTAGTATGCGTGCTTGGGCATTTGAGTCTAGTGTCACAGTATATGCTTGTGTGTATGCGTGAATCTCAGTCTGGTGCGAGAGAGTCTAAGTCAGAGCCTGTCATAAGAGTGAGTCTTTGGCTGTACAAAATCTGTCATGTCGTATGTATGTGAGAGGGGAGGAGGCAGTATAGATCATCCACCGCTGGTGCAAACATCTTCCCAACTTCAAATGGAAGGAGACCGAGTCCCTAACACTCACTGCTAGGTAGTTTGTAAATAAATGTGTTTTCATGGTGAAGTTCCGGTCACAGTTTTTTTTCGTTTTAGTTTCAGTAATTTATATTAATTTGTTTTGTTACATAAATGTCGTAACCTTTCTACTTTTTATTTTGACAGTCTGTTCATTTGTGCCTCTATTCAGCTCCCTGTTGGCATGGACCAGCTTGCTTTCCCAAATGCTCTGCTTATTCTAGGTAGATTCATGAATTATTTCTTTGCTAATTTTTTTATTTTTTTCCTTTGCCATTTTAGCTTTAGGTTTGAAAGGATAGTTATAAAAAAAAGTTACATGGCTAATTTAAGAATGGTTAAATAAAGCGTAATAATAGTTATAAAAAAAAGTTATATGACTAATTTAAGAATGGTTAAATAAAGAAGGTTTAGTTAGTTTTTTTTGTTATTTTAATTGCAATTTTGGTTAGATATCATAATTATAAAATAAAATTAGTTACTAATTAAAACATATTTAAATATTTATTTAGTTAAATATATGATGTATTTATTTAGTGTTCCTCAACATTATTCTCCATTTCCATTTAATCTTCTAAATTAAAATTTATTAGTTATTTAACCATAAAGTGGTTTTCTTCAAAATTATTTGTGATTTAAACCATTTTTTAAATTTTCAGACTATGATAATGTATTTATTTTAGATTTCTTCTTGATATTATTATATTCACTTTCTAAATCAATAACAATTAATGAACAAACTAAGTCCAATTAACAAACACTATAATTATACACTGATAATATTGAAAACACTAAACTCATTCATAAAGTGGTAGTTGCCTAAATCGCCTCAGTTCAATACCCTCTCAGTTTCTGCCCTAACAATTTCCCTATTTTCTTTCATTGGGTTTTCTGTCTTTTTATCATCAATTATATCTGAGGTTTGAAGTATTATTGAATAAAGGAAAGAAATCCCTTAAACATGAATATTCTTTTTATCATCAATTATATCTCAGGTTTATTATTGAATAAATAAAAGAAATCTCATAAACATGAATATTTCATTTTTCTCTCATAAATGTGAATATTTCATAAACATGAATTTTGAGAGGGCATTTTATTAGATAATTTTTGTTCTTCTTTTAATTAAATAATTTTTGTTTTTCTTTTAATTAAATAAGTTTTGGTGAAAAAGGTGGCATTTATTGTATTATGAGAGATTATAGGGCAAAATGTATTTATTCACCATGAGAAGTAGCACATGAGTGGAACTAACTATTTGCAATCTAGTATTCAATACATTTTAGTACCTCAGGGCAATAAATCCAAGAAATCAACGTCAGTTGTTGATTACCCATAGAATCAACCGAGCCTTTCGTTTGTTTTTTGTAGAAAGCAAAGAACTCCACGAGTTTGGTTTTTGTAGAAAGCAAAGAACTCCACGAGTTTAACCAGATCGACCACTCACTTGCCCAATGGAGAACTTGAATGGCCCTAGTAATTAGGGAATACCATATGGAATGCTTGAACTCAATTTTGACCTCTAGACATCCAGTAATCTATTTTGATTCTGCTTTCTCTTGTTTTAAACCTTCAACATGCATGCTCAATGCATCCATTTATTATTCCTTCTTCCTGCTTGAAAGCACATGCTTATATGATTATGAGTAGGGAATGATTCCTTGAAATTTTTGTCCTATGTTGTGTATGAGTAGGGAATGACTAGTTGAAATTTTTTTCCGATGTTGGGTTTATCGCTTATCGCTACAGCCGCAGCTCTAGCATATTATCTAATTAGAAATTTTTGACAATACCCCAAATAGTGGCGAATTGGCTGAAGAGTGCAAGTCCTGCGTGGCTGACTTCTGGTCAACTACATTCTTTATAGCGATCAATGTCTGTTAGTAACTTCTTTCTTATCATTGTCTCAGAGCTATCAATATATACGATGTCATCAAGACAATATATGTTACTCATTGCATTTTGTATTTGTTAAAATCTAACAGAGATAATATATAGTTCAGTACTCCACCCTTGGGATTTCAAAGGTAACATCTCTTCCTTGCTGTCAACAAACTGAAATCGAAAAACAAAGAAAATAATGGTAAACCCTCATCTCTTGTCTTTTTGTTGATCAATGTTTGTTAATAGCTTCTTTTTAACCCATGTTCTAAGAGTTATCAATGTTATCTATTTATTAATGCCAAGGTAGTATATTCGTTAACATATAAGGCATCGCCTATTAATAAATTGATAACATTATATATATTGATAACCAATTCTTAGTTCTCCACACTTGGGATTTCGAAAATAACATCTCTTCCAATAGAAAAATGAAGAAAATAATGGGAACCCTCCTCTTCGCCTTAAATGAGAAACCCACCATGACTAAAATAACCCTCATCTACTGTTTTTCTATTGATCATGAATCTTTCTTCCCCACCCATCCATTCTCTATTCCATTCTATCCATTCTATTCAGATTATTCCATCCATACATTAAATCATTGTAGTTTAGTTTCATGTACATGTATGCTTAAACTTTGTAATTTGTTTTTTGCACTAGCGTAATGTGATGTGCCACGTAATTTCGCTATATTTCTAGGCTAGGCTAGCTTAGGATAGAATAGGCTAGAGCAGGCTAGGATAGCTGAGGATACGATAGAGTAGGCTAAGGTTGGCTAGGCCAGAGTAGGCTAAAGTAGGATGGGCTAGGGTAGAGTAGGTTAGATCAAAATAAGCTAGGCTAGAGTAGACTAAGTTGGGCTAGAGTATGATAGAGTAGATTAGGATAGGCTACAGTAAGAGTAGAATAAGATACAATAAACTAGGCTAGGCTAGAGTAAGAGTAGAATAGGATAGGATAAACTAGGCTAGGCTACATTAGAGTAGTTTTGTAGGCTACAATACACTAGTAGGGTAGAGTAGGCTAGGTTAGTCTAGGCTAGGGAAAAGTAGACTAGGTTAGAGTAGGATAGAGTAGGCTAGGCTAAAGTAAGCTAGGTTAGGCTAGGGTAGTGTAGGCTAGGGTAGAGTAGGTTAGGCTAGTCTAGGCTAGGCTAGGCTAGAGTAGAGTAGGCTAGCTTAGGCTAGGATATCCTATACTAGGATAGGATAAGATAGAGTAAGCTAGGGTAGACTAAAGTAGAGTAGGCTAGGATAGGATATGCTATAATAGGCTAGAGTATGTTAAGTTAGGCTAGGTTAGAGCAGAGTAGGCTAGGCTAGGATAGGCTATACTAGGATAGCATAGGATAGAGTAGGCTAAGGTAGGCTAGGCTAGAGTAGAGTAGGCTAAGCTAAGCTAGGGTAGAATTAGCTAGGCTAGGCTAGGCTAGGTAAGGCTAAAGTAGATTAGGCTAGGTTAGGCTAGAGTAGGTTATACTAGCATAGGGTAGGCTTGAGTAAGCTAGGCTACACTAGAGTGGGCTAGGCTAGAGTATGCTAGGCTAGGCTAGAGTGGGCTAGGCTAGAGTAGGCTAGGCTAGGCTAGGACAAAGTAGACTAGGCTAGGACAAAGTAGATTAGGCTAGGTTAGGACATAGTAGGATAGACTAAGCTAGGCTAGAGTAAACTAGACTAGAGTAGGCTAGGCTAGGCTAGAGTAGGCTAGTGGGCTAGAATAGGCTACGATAATGTAGGGTAGAGTAGGCTAGGTTAGGGTAGGCTAGGCTAGGGTAGGCTGGGCTAGGCTAGAGTAGAGTAGGTTAGGCTAGGCTAGGATAGGCTATACTATGATATGATAAGATAGAGTAGGCTACGCTAGGATAGGATATGGTAGAGTAGGCTAGGCTAGGATACGTTAAGATAGAGTAGGTTAAGGTAGGGTAGGTTAGAGTAGGCTATATATGTTTATTTTTTGTACTCATATGCAGTTTCCCAACTATGATTTTGTCCCTATAGTTGGTTCAATTGTGGCTGAGTTCAAGGCCTGTGCAATATGATCTTGTGTGGTTACATTTCTCAATCACACGTGTAAGAGTAATTCATTTACTAATGCAGCCTTTGACATAGTAGTATCTTTTTGTTTGTGAAAAAATAAAAAGAAATTTGAAAATAATTTACTATTGTCAGTTGAATTGCTTTTTTTTTTTATGCTTTTCATTATAGAAGTGTGACCTAGATGTGTGCCCTTCTAAATGAAATTAAGACCTGCCCTTCAAATTTGATCACTGAGCACCACCACATCGGGGAGGCCAAAGTTGTCGGGATTGTAGGCCTTGGGGGAATAGGGAAGACGACCTTGGCGAAAGCATTATTTAACCGCTATAGGTCAGATTATGATCGATCCTGTTGTCTGTTTGATGTGAGAAACGCTGAACACGGGAGTGGTTTAACCTCCTTGCAGTCTCAACTTCTAAAGGATTTGACTCATTGTGATAAACGTATAGACAGCATTGATGAGGGTATAGAGATTCTTAAGCGTGATCTGTCGGGTTCTCACAGTCTCATCATTTTAGATGACGTGGATCATGTCAATCAGCTACATAGTCTTCTTCCAGCCCCGCTCGTCCTTAATCCCCACAACCTAATTTTAATTACATCTCGTAATAAGGATATTCTTTTAGAGTCAGGAATCCGGGAGTCATCCATTTACACGCTGACGGGCCTTGATACAGAACATTCTCGAGAGCTGTTTTGCTTCCATGCCTTCCACCAGCCTTATCCCGTTGCAGGATTTGAAGAAGTGGTTGATGAGTTTTCGGCTGTCTGCCGTGGATTGCCTTTAGCTCTCAAAGTGATTGGTGCGACCCTCTGTGGAAACGATTTGGAGTATTGGAAAACGTATTTGTGCGAAACCTCCGACATCTCCAAAATCGCTCCCCTGGAAATACAAAAACAACTTAGAATTAGTTATGACAGGCTTGATGTAGAGGAGAAACAGATATTCCTAGACATTGCCTGTTTTTTCAATGGAGAAGACAGGGACAAGGCCGAAAGAGTATTGGGATCACTGGGTATTAGGAACCTAGAAAACAAGGGCTTTGTGCACGTAGATAGTGAAAACCGTATCCATATGCATGATCTCCTCCTAGACCTGGGCAGAGATGTGGCTAAGAATGCCCTTCCGTGTAGGATTTGGCACGGTACGAACAACCTATTTCAGGATGTGTTTCAGCACTCAGCTATGTTGCGCCAATTACCGGTATGATCTCTAAACATTTATCTTCTGATCTCAAATTTGTGGTCAGATAAATGTGTCTTGACTTGTTTTAAGCTATTTATGCTCAGTGAAATGTGTCTTCAGCTTATGAATCCGTAAATAAATCAATAAATCAATCTTGTTTCTAACAGTTTTCATATGAAAATTTAGGTGCGTGGAATTAACATGGTTGAACGAAGATCTGGCTATTCGTTTGAATATGCTGTAGAGCTGGGCAATCGTTTCAGTACTATCACATTCAGTAATCGCACCGTTGATATGTTCAATCGTTTAATACGTTCACCATGCATTCGCGTGGTTGATATGGTCAATGATTTCATCAATTTCACATTCAATCATCTCTTCGTTGATATGAGAGCGTTGCAGCTACTGCGCACTGAAGGTGATTGTTTGGATAGCATATCCAACTTGCTACACTCAGATTCGGCTGTTACATGGCTCCGCCTGGATCGTTGTCCGTACTCCTCCCTTCCGCCTTGCATTCCATTAGGAAATGTAAGAGTTTTAGAAGTGGCCGATGGCGAATTGGAAACATTGTGGCGGAGTCCAACTCAGGTACATACAAGTTTTTTATTTTTATTTTTTTCAAAGAAAGTTCGTTTTCGG
Source organism: Pinus taeda (assembly GCA_000404065.3). Classification (NCBI taxonomy): domain Eukaryota; kingdom Viridiplantae; phylum Streptophyta; class Pinopsida; order Pinales; family Pinaceae; genus Pinus; species Pinus taeda. The sequence goes on along the minus strand of APFE030486527.1, from coordinate 8,655 downwards.
AATGGTAAACTTTGTTATTCTTTATGGCTCTCTAGTGTAGTGCACGGTTTAATTAATAAAATATAGTTATATATCGGTCCGTTTCCTATTTGCAATTGATATAGGCAGGTAGTGGTTAATAATGATATATAAGAACGCACTGCAGGCACCTGTGCTCTTGAGGGAGTTGAATATTGGTGCTACGCTTCACCGGGTTCCAAATTCCATAGGGTTATTGAAACATCTCGAAAAGATTGAAATGGAAAACACTATAGAAGCATTGCCGGATGAGTTCTTTCATCTCCCTTCATTGAAGCACTTGAGACTCCGCACAAGAATGATGGCGTTGCCAGATTCTCTGGGCAGCTTAACAAAGCTGCGGCATATGGACTTGTCTGGGTGCACAGAATTGCAAACGCTGCCACCCACTTTGGGGAATTTATCACACCTGAAGTATCTGAGCTTGAACAGGTGTTCCAGTTTGGGAATGCTGCCAGACTCCTTCGGGAATTTAATTCGACTTCGCCATCTCTACATGTCAGGATGCCGCACACTCAGAATGTCAAGCACAACATTTGGAAAAATCAGGACACTTGAGATCCTAGACCTCTCAAATTGTTTGGGAATGGAAGCTTTGCCTCCCCAGGTTACGTATCAGCGGTCCCTGGAGGAACTAAATTTGTTGGACACAAATATAAAAGAATTGCCGATGGCTATTGGAAACCTATACAATTTGGAAATTCTGAAATTGGGATGCTCTTCCTTGGAAATGCTGCCACCTTCGTTGGGCAACCTGAGGAGCTTAAGGGAGTTGTTTCTTTATTTTTGCAGCAAATTGAAATGTTTGCCCGAGTCGGTTGGACAGTTGTCACAGTTGACAAGGCTAACCATACATAGTGCAAGAATAGAGCATTTACCATTAGATGTCATGAGATTAAACAACCTTAGAATTTTGAAAGTCACAGGTTGTCACCTGCTTGAAGTGCCATTTGGCAGTGTGGAAAACGCTGGATTGCTTGATTCTTCTATTGGCAATTGCATGGTTCGACTCAAACACCTAGACCTGCAAGGGACGAGATTAAAGGCAATATCATTTCTGGAAGGTATTTGCCCCAAACTTGAACATCTCAACGTTAGCTGTTGCCCTGAGCTAGTGGAGGTTGGAGCATTGCCAACATCATTAGTCTCTCTAGACTTGCACGAAAGCCCTGCATTGCAGAATCTGACAGCGTTGTCTGGTCTTACAAAACTTCAAATACTAAATATCAACCGATGCAAAGAAGTAGAGGAGCTCCCAGGTCGTGAGACCTTGAAATCTTTGCATGATTTGCGGGCATCTGAATGTCCAAAGCTCAAGTTTCATGCAGGCATATAGATACTGTGCAAACTGAGAATTGATATGAAAATAAAAATGATAATCATCGATCCATGTACTGTTTAAAGGAAATGAGAGTTTAATTTATCCATGACGAAAATAAATTAAATCATGTGACTTTGATGATAAGATGTAACAAACATTTTATTTGTTTTGTTATTTTATTTCTTTCATTTTTTCAAGCTCTATGGAACAATATTGTTCTACCAAAAAAGATTGAAGCAATTGAGCTCGTTAGAATTACTGAAATTTAACCAGTGTTTCTGCTTTGTTATTTAAATTCATTAATTAATTTATTGTGTGTAACAATATACCCAAAAATTTTAAGCAATGAAGCTAGTTACAACTACTGAATTTGAGCCTCTATCTTACACTAAATATTAATTAGCTATTCCGCAAACATCTAAATGGGAAAGATAGGACGGAAGGGAATTAGGTGCACAGAAGGGAAGAAGCGTTAATGGAAATATAATTTATCATTTTTCCTGTGCGCAGCTAGGGCTTTTCCCTAGCTGCTGCTGGCATGCGAGCGGCCTCCATAAGGATTTGACGCATTAAATTGAAGCGAACATCGTAATCGGCCCGGAAGTTTAGATCTGCGGATCGAGCCTGAGTTTGGAAAGGGGAGAACATCGGTCTGAACAGCGATAGGTCCATTACAAGGTCATCAAGTGAGATTCACAGAATGCCCCATTGTAGAAAAAGTATGTCTTTCCACGAAGAAGGAAGCCATAGATCTATAAACCTATTGAAAACACATAGGTATTGTAAACTCTTATTATCATTAAATAGATTTTATAATAAATCAAGAATAATTTAGAATTATCTAAAATTAATTAGTTTAGTTTTATTTACCTTGGCTAACACTCTCCAAAAATAAAATTGTAACTACAGCCTATCTCTCTAGCTAATTTAGCTAACATGAAACATTATTCTCTGACACTGTTCTTTAATCTCAAGTGTTACATTCATCAATCGGATAATGGAGAATATGTAATTTAGGAGAGAGTCGGTTCACTCCAGTTTTAGATAAGAATCAGTTCTTACTTCTTAAACAGTTGTTTTAACTTTCTTACTGGTGTGAAAACTATATATATTTTTGGTTGTAAGATAAATAGTGTAGAAGGTTCTGCTAGAGACAGTCTCCAGGTAGAGCTAGTCACCTGTGAGCTGCCCAATTTGATTAAAGTTGGTTTTTCAATTCTTAACATGGTATAGAGCTTCAGGGCTGTGAGTCAAAGTCAATATGCTTTAATAACTTCGAGGTGGCAGAAGAGAGGCCCCTGGTAAATTGAGTGAAGATAGTCCATGAGGAAACAACATTTTTTTTAATTGTGGAGTTAACTGGATCAGCGCTTCTGCTCCTTGAATAAGGGCGCTGACCAGCGCGGATTCCAGAGGGAAAAACACGCTGATTAGTCACATTCCTAGAGCGATTTTGATCAGCACGCCCGAAAATCATGGATTTGAGTTCGAAAATCATACTGTTGCGGGAAGTAGGTTGGAACGCTGAGGTGGAGTTGGAGCAGTGAGCTACATGACTGGAGCGGATTGAGTCTGTGCCTGAAGCATTCCCTTGTGAGAAAGGAATCCTGGTGGATCGCGGTTGATCTGCGTGGAGGTGCAGCGAGTGTGAAGTTGCGGTGTGGAGCTGCGAGGAAGGAGGAGCCACGGTAGGCAGACACGCGCTCGCCTTCGCCATAATTGAGGCCGGGTAGAGGTGGAGGCTGCTGGCTGAGCGGTGGACTGTGGTGGCAGAGGAGCTTAGAGTGAGGGAAAGAGCTGACCTCTACTCAGAGAACGCAGTGTTGTTGCTGCATGCAGTGATAATCGTGGTCAAAGAGCCCATCGTGCCTCATGCGGTGAGGCAAGAAGAGCCGAAAAGTGTTTGTCGTGGTTGGAGGAACCAATAAGAAGAGCTAAAAACCCAATTGCTGGAGGAGATCCGTGAAGTGGTTGATGATCCACAAGCGACAATCAGCATTGCGCCACGATCGAGGGCCTTCTTACGCCAATTGCTGGAGGAGATTCGTTTGTCTACGTGGTGTGGAAGACTTTAGTAACATGTGATCATTGTTGGCCTCTCACAACACACATACCATTCCACTGTTTTTTGAAGCGATTATTTCTCTTCAAATCTGAATACCTAGAAGTGATGGGATGGTTTGCGACAATAAACAAGGTGCAACATTTAGGTAGAAGTGTGAAGATTGTCTTCCCTTTTTTGAAGGGTATGGTATGTGATCACTGTGTTTATTGGATCGAAGAATAATTCCTTGAGATGTCATTGCTTTGGTGCAACATTTAGGTAGAAGTGTGAAGATTGTCTTCCTTTTTTTTTGAAGGGTATGGTATGTGATCACTGTTTTTATTGGATCGAAGAATAATTCCTTGAGATGTCATTGCTTTTGTTTTTTTGGGGCGCATTAAAATATGTTGGGTGCATTTGAGTGAGGTTGGTTATGCATGTAAAAAAGGAGAGGAAGGAGTCATTCTCTTAAAGGAGGGAGAGTTTTTTTATTAAAAAAGAGAAAGGGGATCTTGTTTTTGTTTTTCATCCAATTAAAAGATTTGTTTTTTAGAGAACATTTATTTTTTGAGATTGATCCTTGGATCTGGACATAGATATGTTTTTAAGTGCTGGAGGTCGAAATTTTATGAGGGAGACCTGTCAAGATGAATAATCAGATGGTAGAGGCTTATCTAAATGAGAGCAATAAGCTCAACGGTTCCAATTACTCCAATTGGAAATTTAAGTTGAAGACCCTGTTGGAGGGGCAAAACGCATGGGCGATTGCAACTGGTGACGAGTTGAAGTCGACCCTAGCTACAGGCGGAAAAACAACAACAATCGAGGACTAGGAAAAGAAGGAGAATAAGGCAAAGGTGCCCGCTCAAATTGTCTGTGAAAGATTGCATTATTCTTAATATTCGATAATGTAAATCTGCAACAAACATCTCGACAACTCTCAAAGACTTGTAAGAGATCAAGAACACAAATTGCCTGCTGTTTCTAAAGAGCAAGATTCTCTCCATTAAAATGGAGGAGAATGAATCAGTAGAAATGTTCATCTCTCGTATCAAGGAGCTTAAGAATAAGTTGGGCGACATTGGCGAAACAGTGTCAGACACTGATCTGGTCACGATTACCATGAATAGTATGATGATGACTAACATATGTTCATCACTTGGTTGAATGTGAGAGAAGAAACCCCAAGTTTGAAGAATTGTAAAGGATCCTAATGTAGGAGAAGGAAAGCCGGATGACCCTGAAACCCTAGAGCTCAGATCTTTCCCTAATCGCAAAGAAGAAGCCCTTCAGAGGAAAAGCAAATGTAGCACACAAAAGCAGAGGAACCCCACAAAGAAAGCCATCTCCATCTCAAGGTATGTCTTCAAACAAAAGTGATTCAAGACCAAAATGTTTTTATTGTAGTAGAGTTGGTCATATAGCTAAACATTGTTAGAAGAAGAAGTTTGATGAAGGTCAACAGAGACACAAGAAGCATGCAGGTCATTTTGTTGATGAAGAACATAATCTAAATCTCACACTGTTCATATCTGATTCTACATTTTCTGCTGAGGATGATGAAGCAGAAACTTGGTTTGTGGACTCAGGAGCTTCCACCCACATGACAAGAAACAAGCATTGGTTTGAAAATTTCAAAGAGACCGCAGTGGAGGAAACATCTATCTTGGCAATGATAGAGGGTACCAAATCAAGGGATATGGTAATGTTCCTATCGTTTTTCCCGATGGAAATATTAGGCATATTCAAAATGTAATGTATGTACCTAGAATAAAAAATAATCCGATCTTTGTTTCTATGATAACGGGTCAGAATCTTAAGGTAGATTTTTTAAAGTCTTATTGTGTTATTAAAGATCTGCTAGATCGTATGAAGCCAATTGCATCAGGTGTTCGTGTGGGAGGCTTGTACAAGCTGAATGTGATAAGTGCACCAAACCAAGCATTGACATCATCAGTTATGACTGTAGAAGATTTATGGTATCAAAGCTTCGACCATATTAATTTCAATGACTTGTAGCTACTTTAGAAATGAGGCATGGTCAATGGTCTTCCTATTTTAAAGATTGGTCATGTTGATTGCAAAGCATGTGCTCTTGGAGAGATGCATAGAGATGAGTTTCCTGTAAGTGTAGAGAGAAAGAAGAGAGATATACTAGAGCTAGTGCACACTGATTTATGTGGGCCAATGTAGACGAGGCCATTGGGAGGTGCCTATTATTTCTTACTATTTGTTGATGACTGTACGAGATTCACTTGGGTATATTTAAAAAAAAAAGAGTCATACTTTTGAATACTTTAAAGAATTTAGAAGCATGATTGAGAAGTAGACAAGAAAATTCATCAAGATTCTCCACTCGGACCAAGGGGGAGAATACAAGAAGGTTGGTTTCATCAAATACTGTAAAGACCATGGGATATTGCAGCAGTTCACAGTACCCCACACTCCTCAACAAAATGGGGTTTCAGAGAGGAAAAACAAAACCCATGTGGAGTGCGCTCGCAGCGTGCTAAAAGGTAAGAATTTGTCTAATGGATTTTGGGCTGAAGCAATAAATACTACAACATATTTGAAGAATAGGGGTCCAACAAAAAGTCTTGATTTGAAAACTCCTTTTAAAGCCTTACTAGGTTTTAAGCTTGTAGTAAATCATTTAAGATTTTTTGGCTCCAAAGCATTTTCTCATGTTCCAAAGGAGGATAGGAAGAAACTGGATTTAAAGGCCATTAAATGCATTTTTGTTGGGTATTGTACAAAGTTTAAGGCTTATAAATTGTTTAATCCCTCTACTCAAAGTATTTGCAAGTATAGATGTAGTATTTCATGAGCAGGTTAATGATGGAAACCATGAGAGTGCCAATGAAGAGTGGCACATGCCTTTGCTGATGGAAGAAGGGAGTGATGAAATAGAGACAACCATTAGCAGTAGCAGAAAAAGGAAGTGGATGGTACATATGTAGTTGTCAAGCCAAGCCCACCAAGGGATGATCAAAACAGGTTTGAAGCCACTCCACCACTTAGAAAATCAGGTAGGCAAACTCAGTTGCGAGAAAGATATAGCAAGAATGCTTTTATAACTAGTGTGGTAAATTTTTTTGAACCCTGTAGTTATAAAGAATCTAGTCAATATAGTGAATGGAGGGCAACGATGGAAGAGGAATATGAATCAATACTTAAAAACAAAACCTGGGATCTAGTTGAATTACCTGAAGGCAAACAACCCATAGGTTATAAATGGATATACAAGCCTAAATTTAAAGAAGATGGGAGTATAGATAAATATAAAGCTAGGCTGGTTGCAAAGGGGTACTCGCAGAAAGAAGGTATTGACTATGAGGAAACCTTCGCCCCTGTAGCTAAATTAAACACAATCAGAATGTTAATTTCCTTAGCTACCTAACGTCATTGGACGATACACCAGCTAGATGTGAAACCTGCATTCTTAAATGGAAAATTAAAAGAAGTGTATTTAGTGCAATCTGAGGGGTTTGGTAAACAGGGGGAAGAACATTTAGTCTGTAAATTGAAGAAAGCATTGTATTTACTAAAACAGACAACCAAGTCATGGTATGATAAAATTGATTCATTTTTCCTACAACATAGTTATAAAAGAAGCAAGAACGACCCTAATTTGTATACCGTGTTTGAAAAAGAGGGGAGAATTATTTTTGTTTATTTATATGTAGATGATCTTATCATTACAGGAAATGCATATGAACTTATTAAAGAAATCAAAGAGCAGGTGTCATGAGTTTTTGAGATGAAAGAACTTGGAGAGCTACACTACAATAGTGCCTTTACAACAGAATACCAAAATTTAGAATGATGATGGTTCTAAGGACGCATATGCAACATTGTACAGACAACTGGTTGAGTCTAATCTGCTTGACTACAACTAGGCTGGATTTGGCTTATGTAGTGAGTGTATTGATCCAATTCATGTCAAACCCTCTTGAGAGTCATTGGGTTGCAGCGAAAGGTGTCTTAAGGTATCTGCAAGGAACCTTAGACTTTGGTATTATTTATACTAATTCATTTGACGTTAGAATGACAGGTTTTTTAAACTTTGACTGGGCCGAAAATCTAGATGACTGATGATCCATAATAGGTTATGCATTCAACATTGGGTCCAGGGTCATTGCATGGAGCAACAAAAAGCAGAACACAATATCCTTGTCTTCATCAAAAGATGAGTATCAAGTGATGTGTGCAACAACTTGTGAAGCAGTTTGGTTGAGGAGACTTCTCCACGATGCTGGAGAAAAGAAAAAGGTTGCAACAGTTATCAAATGTGACAACCATATATCTATCAAACTTTCAAATAATCCAGTATTTCATAAAAACACGAAGAACATGGATACATAGTTTCATTTTGTCAGGGAGAAAGTTCAGTCAAAGGAAATCAATATTGAATATTGTAGTACATGTGACAATGTTGCTGATATTTTCACTAAGCCTCTCGGTAGAATCAAGTTTGAGTTGTTTAGGGAAGTGTTAGGAATACTTGTGAACCCCTTTCTCCATTAAGGGGGAGTGTTGCAAATAATGGAGAATATGTAATTTAGGAGAGAGTTGGTTCACTGGAGCCTTAGATTAGGAATTAGTTCCTACTTCTTAGGTAGTTGTTCTAACTTCCCTACTTATGTGCAAAATATATACATTTTTTATTGTAAGATGAATGGTGTAGAGCATTCGGCCAGAGGTAGTCTCGAGGTGGAGCTCCTCACCTGTGAGCTTCCTAGTTTGATTAATAAAGTTGGTTCTTCAATTCTTAACACTAAGAATGCCTAAGTGTTGTTTGTGGAACTCAAAAAGAATTCTTCTCAATGGTTTGGTGAAGATATCTACTACTTGAATTCTTCTCAATGGTTTGGTGAAGATATCTACTATTTGAAGTATAGATCTACAAAATTGAAGTAATATGTCATCATCGTTGACAAATTCACTAATGAAATGAATAAGTAATATGCCATAATTGTTGATAAGCTCATGAATGAAGTGATAGCGAGTGTTAATGTGTTTGTTTTTTTGTGAAAAACATGGTTCTTTGATAATATAATCACTAACTTCTTGTCACAAAAGATGATAGTTGGCTCCTTCTCAACATTTGCAATATATTTCAAAGTCTTCTTAGCTATATTGCATGACATGCTGTTGTAATAGATGCTACATATTTTTCTTTTGTAAAATATATTGAGACCATCTCCTCTTTCTTATAAGCCCATGAGATCAAATTTGTGGCCAAATTAAAAACATAGCCTGAAGTATTTTT